>PVHP010027749.1:0-23903 GCA_004024765.1 Zapus hudsonius
GAAGTCCAGACAAGAGCCAAATACTAGGTCAGTCAGTTTCAAAGCTTGTATCTTCACCTGGCCAGCCTCTTTCTCTGCACCTCTCCTGTCTCTAACAGCTCTTATCACCTGAGCACAGCTCACCTCACACTCTCCTCTGGTCCTCTCTTGCTTCCTTGTGTGTGCTGCTATTTCTTACTTTGCTTGGTTTTCTTTTTCTCTTTAGGAATTCCCTCTATAGTTTCTTCTCCCGATGAACAAAGTCTATTCTGGTTTGCAGGGACTCTGAACCTCAAACTCCTGAGATACAGAACTATTCTTCATTATCTGCTAGCTCATCTTCACCTCTCTCTCTCTCTCTCTCTCTCTCTCTCTCTCTCTCTCTCTCTCTCTCTCTCTCTCTCTCTCTTCCATCTACTTTAACCAAAGTCTCATCAGCCTCCCCTGACATTTTTTTTTCTTTTTTACTCATACAGCAACTCCTCCTACTCATGTGTCCCTCCTTGACTTTCTCTATGTCACATCAACTCTAACTACTTGTTCTAAGACTTTTTTTCTTCCTTTCTTCTCTCATCTCAAAACCACAATTACTAACCTATTAGTAATCCAATACTGGCAGTGTTCATTACTCCCTAAAATAATTGATGCTTAAGAAATGGTTGTTTTACAGTAAAATATCACTATTATTGTAGAGGTCAGTGCCAAGATAATGATTGTTGTTATAGACAGTATTCTACTTGAAGGGGAGAGATTAGAGATAGAGCTTGGTTTCCTGAGCACTAGTCTTACACAAGAAGATGACACTTCAACCCTATGATAAGCTAGACCACCCAAAATATGGAAACACCTCCAATAAAAGAAGAAAAGTGACTTCAATTTAAAAGAATTTAAATCAATAATCTAATATGATTTGAAAGTCCCTGTGCAAATTATAAAAAAGGAAAAGAAATCAAAAATCAAGATGTGCCCCCGCCTGCAAATCTACCAATCACAGGATGCTACTCTAATGGCAGAAACTTCGAGAATCAAAATACTCCCTCCCCCCTGAAATCTACTAATCACAGAATGTTATGCTCTGATGACAGAAACAGAGGAAATTCTAAACAAAGAATACAAAGGAATGATTATAAATACATACAAAGAAATGAAAGAATTCTGGAAAAAAATGCTAAAAATCAGCTGAATAAAAAGAAGAAACCAAATAAAAGGCATGAAAAAGTAATTCAGTAAAGAGATGGAAATATGGAAGAAAAACACTGAGTTAATGCTGGAAATGGAATAGAAAGGAAGTCAGATAAAAAGCCCAGTGGACAACCACATCAATGGAATGAACCATAGGGTAGAAAGAATGGCAGGGCTTGAAGACAAGGAAGGATAGTGGTATGATAAATCAAAAATGATATATACTTTAAGATGAGACCATGGCAAGAGATGAGCCACCACAGTCATATTGTGGAGGATCCATAAGGAACCCAGCAGACAATGACAGATGAACAAGGGACCTATAACCACAGTCATTCAATCAACACAGGATAGGCCACTGAGACAGGAACCAAGGATTTTCGACACAAGGACCTCTAAGCTCGCAACATTAAAGCAGCCTTATTACTCACCCACCACGACTCAGGGAACTGAGCGGAAGAGGGGGCGGAAAGATTGTGAGAGCCGTGGTGGGGGAGACGGTCCGGAGGCATGGCACCCATCAGTAACAACACACTTGTGCCAGGAAGACCGGGATGAGTACTAAGATGTACAGGATCCCTTGCCACAAGGACTAATACAGACAGCCCACGGAGGAGGATATACAACTGATCAGGGATGGGGAGGGGGGGAATTGGGGAATTCGGGATAGCAACGTGTGGTTTGCCCACTAAATAATGTAACTCGTTATGGACAATAAATATATATTTTAAAAAAAAAATATATATATATATACAGATGGAGTATGGAAGACCTTTAGGACACCATGAAAACACCAAATCTATGAATTTTAAACATACATGAGTGAGAATACCATGTCAATGCAATAAAAATATTTTCAATATAATTAAAGAAGAAAATTTCCAACTCCAGGGAAAGAGTTGCCCATCCAAGTAAAAGAGATATATAAACACAGAATAGACAAGACCAGAAAACAAATTCTTCACATGTATTATAGTTAAAACACTGGCTGTGCAGAACAAAGAACTTTTCAATGGAAACTTTAAAAGCCAGAAGGTTTGATGTATTTCAGGTCCTAAAAAATGACAATTGATAATCCAGACTACTAGATCAGGCAAAATTCTCATTCAAGGTTTAAGGAGAGAGGAAAACATTCTTATAATAAAAGTAGGCTAGAGGAACCACCACCCCAGTACTACAGAGTATAATGGAAGAAATTCTTCATAGTGAAGAGAAAGATAAACACATCCAAGAAGCTAAAGGGAAAAAAAAAATAACGCTAGGATAGTTGTTTAAAATTAAAAACTAAAAACACTTAACAAAATGAGAGAAATTAACATATAAATTTTAATAATAATGTAGCTTATTAATTAAATAATGCAATTTATTTCAATTGTCCAACCAAAAGACACAGACTAGCAGATTGGATTAGAAAAGGATCCATCTTGTGTTCTGAAAGGAAAGAGCAACACTATTTTAGGGTAAAAGGATGACAGTGATATTCCAAGCAAATGGAACCAGGATATAAGCCAGCATCAGTATTCTGACACCTGTGAAAATAGACTTCAAGCTAAAATTAATCAGAAGAGTTAAAGAAGGCCATTACTGGTTAAGGGAACAATCCATCAAGAGGGCATTACAATTCTAAACATATGAACACCAAACACGGGTGCACCTAATTTCATAAAACAAATGCTACTAGATATTAAGTCAGAAGTTAACCCATCACAATTGTGACTGTAATATACCACTCTTATCAGTAGACATGTCATCTGGACACACACACACACACACACACACACACACACACACACACAAACATTTTGGACGTAAATGATGTCATAGATAAGTGCACCTAACAAAGATTTGCAGACCATTCCACTCAAACACTACAGAACTCACATTTTAATCATTCATTCACAAAAATTTTACTAAAATAGAATCACAAATTAGGGCATAAATCAATAAAGATTTATATTGACAATAAAGATAGGAAAATTAAAAAAAAAAAACTTCTATTGTATCTGACCACAATGAGATCAATAGAAGAGAAATTACAGAAAGACATATAAGTTTTTTGGAGATTAAGTAATAAACTTTTGAATGTCACAAATGGAACATTAAAGGAAAATTTAAAATTCCTATAATTAAATATAAACAAGAAAAATCAGCATACCAAAAGCTACATGATACTATGAAAGCAGTTCTAAGAGGAAGTTGTACAGCTCTTAGTGCCTACATTAAAAAAATCAGGGAGATCTCAAATAAACAATTTGATGCAATTTAAGGCTTTGGAAAAACAAGAAAAACAAAACCCCAAATAGTAGATGGGAAGAAATAAATAAAATTAGGACAGAAATTATTGAAATGGAAAAAAAGATGATTTTTTTTGAAAAGGTAAATAAACCAAAAGAAAGATAAAGAATACCCAAATTAATGAAATTTAACAATGGAAAGGAGAACTTATAACAGATACCAACAAAATTCAGGCTATCATAAGGACCGACTATAAATCTATATTCTACCAAATTGGATAATCTAAAAGAAATGGATGAAGTTCTAGATACATATGACCTACCAAAATTAAATCAATATGCAATAAATAATTTAAACAAGGCCATTAAAAGCAATGAAATTGAATCAGTATTAAAACAAACAAAAACATCTCCCAACTTAAAAAAAAAATCCCAGATCTAGGTGAATTCATTGCAGAATTTTACCAGCAATTAAAGGAGAAATAAAAACACCACCTGTGATTTCAAGTAACAGTACATATCCAGGGTGATAAAAACAGCGAGGAACTGGCACAAAAGCAGACAAGTAGTTCTATGCAATAGAATAAAGGGCTCAGATAGTGTCCACATAACTACAGCCACATGATTACCAACAGGATTCCCAAAATGCACACTGGATAAAACATAACGCCTTCAGCAAATGGTGCTGGAAAAACTGGCCATCTACATGTAGAATTAAGCTAGGTTCCAGTCTCTCACCCTGCATACAAAATCAACTGCAAATGGATCAAAATATCAAAAGAAGAAGATAAAGGCATAAGCAGGGATTTTCTGAACAGGACTCCAATAGTCCAGGAAATGAGGTCAACAAATGACAAGTGGAACTGAGTGGTATTAAAATGTTTTTGGACAGCCTAGGAAACTGTCAATGGAGTGAAGGGGCAGCCTAAGGAGTGGGAGAGAAACTTCAACAGCTATGCATCTGACAGGATTAATATCTATAATATATCAAGAACTCAAAAATACAACCATCAAGAAAGCAAGCAACCTAATAAAAAATGGGCTATGGAAATTTTTGAGTTCTCAAAAATGAGATGCAAATGGCTATTTTAAAAGCGTTCAAAGGTTCGACCATCAGGCAAGTGCAAATTTAAACCACTTTAAGATTCCTACTCACCCAAGTCAGAAAGACCATCATGAAGGAAACAGCACGTAGTGGCAAGGTTGAGAGGAGACCAGGATCCTTATTCCCTCTTGCACTTGCGTGGGAACGCAAACTAGTGCAGCCAATATAGAAATCAGTGTGGAGGATTTTTATTAAAAGAACTACTTTATGATCTTCCTGTGTCACTCCTGGGCACCCACCCTAAAAACTTGATATGTCACAGATACTTCCACAGCCATGTTTATTTCTTTTCTTTTCTTTTTTCTTATCCAGAATTAGATACACTTAATGAGCAAATAATGTGTTGATGTCCCCAATTCCCCGATTTCCCTCTTCCCTGTCCCCAGTCAGCTGGGTATTCTCCTCCGTGGGCAGTCTGGATCAGTCCATAAGGTAGGGACATCTAGGAAATGTAATCACCCTAGATGCTATCAACAAAAGAATGAGTTGTGAAAATGTACCAAATACAGGCAATAAAGTTTTATTCAACTATAAGGAAAAATGAGATGATGAAATGTTCAGCAGAATGAATGGAACTGGGAAAAAAATCATAGTAAGTAAAGTAACCAAGGACCAGAAACAGAAATGTTGCATGTTCTTTCTCATTGTAGATCTTAGCATTGAATTTCTAGATTACTAGGTGCAGTCAGATTGGGTGTCTATAGAGGCCAAGCTTGAGGAGCAAAGATTAAGGAAAGGCCATGTTGAGGGGAACAGAGGAACACGGTGATATGACAGAGAGTGGAGTAATACTTGGAGGGAAAGGTTTAAGAGGGGATAGGAGCAGGCAGTTGAGGGAGGGAAATGAATATTGGGACACATGATTTGTTCATACAGTTTCTACTTAATAAAAATGTAAATAACTGGAAAAAAACTGAGGGCATTTGAATAAGCCATACTGAATCCTAGTACTTGGCAAGCCAACTTAAAATAGATTTTTAAAGTGTTGAATGAAAGTCTCATGTATCAGTGGATAAAGGTACTTCCAGAAGCTTTAGTCCATGGAATTATAGCCACATGATTGTTGACAAAGATGTCAAAAATACACATTGGAGAAAACATAGCACCTTCAACAAATTGATCATAAATTTCATTACCATGGATGAGATACCTCCCAATGAACTGTTGGGAAGGGAAGCTACAGGGGCTTCTAAAACAACATAGGCCATTACCATTGCTTTTATTTGCCCACCGCAGCTAGATGGTAAGTTCCTATTACTGAAAACACCACACACTTGGGTGCAGGATACACAGAAAGTAAGCTGGTGCTGAGTTCTAGGCTTCCACGTGCCTGCTAGCTTTCCCATACTAGAAGATGCTGCACAAACTGCTCCAGGAGAGAAGTCATCAATAATCCTAGCCGTATATGGTCCCTGTACCTAGCCCTATATGGTGTCACCAATGACCAGCCAGACAAGATGTGTCCACAGGCTCAATAGTGGCATGACTACTATGGTCGTAACCAACTGCTTTCTGATTGCATTTAAGGCTCATTCCATGGCAGGAAGTGCATAACCAGTGCTATAAGCCTAGTCAAAAGTCTATGACTAGGGACATTGGCCCAGGGTTAGGGAACACCTACGACTCTGGTAATGATAAATGGAAGCCATGTCAAACTACCTACTAAATATCTATGCTTGCTCTCTTGGCTACTGTTGCTTGCAGACTCAATCACAAAATTTTCTTTCTGTAATGGGCAGAGGTTGAAGCAGACATGGATAGTTCTCAAAATTGCATGAATAAGGGAGCACTTTTGAGCTCAGTCCTGAGCAGGACATCTAAACTACCCACTATAAAGCCCAAGGAACTTCTCAGCAAAGAAGGTGGAAATCATGTAATAGCAGGAGGAAGTGGAGGAGAAATGCTGTCTTCTGGATATGACGGGACATTAAACTCAAATTCACTGTGGCTGCAGCTTCCTACACAAGATTGAGCCTGTCAGTATTCCTCCATGGATGCAAAGAATTCCTGAGACTCCACGCCTCCCACAGTCGCTAATGGCAGCTAGCAGCTGCTTGGAGAGTGGACAACATGTTCTGCAGTGGTGTAGCGAGTGATGCATTGCCTATTCACAGGAAATAACCTGCCAATAAGCAGTCACACAAGTTATATGAATTTAACTCAGTGGTTCAAATTAAAAAGTAAGATGGAAGTTAATGGGGATGGAGAGTTTTGATGTGATAGGCAGGGCAGAGAGAAGAGAGGGTCATTGGAGGGCAGGAAGATCAAAATACATGATATACATGTATCAAAGTGTCAAAAATAAAAGTAAAGTGGAGAGTGATATTGTCAACCTCTGCCTTCCTCATGCATGTAAACACACATGAGTACATGCACAGATATGTGTACACACACACATAGACACACACACACACACACAAACACACCTGTGTTTTCATCTAGGAAGTGATTTCAAAACTTACTCTTGAAGTTGGTCACAAACCTGAAAAGAGAGAGAGGTTACATTGTAAAATTAAACCAATAATAAGTAGCCATCCAGTTATTTGGCTGAATTTAATACTTTCTCACACTTATTAATTTAGGCTGCTATGTGTCAGTAACAGATATTCTGAAAATAACAAAATCTGCAAATGGATAAATGAAAAAAGTATAAGAGTTCAATCTAAAATATCAAAACAAAAAGCTTATAGTGGAAAAATTAAAATTATTAATATTCATTCATTATCCAGGTGAATGTGGGATGTGTGAAAAGCCTGGGTACACCTACAGACTGATCAAATTTACAGTATTTTTTTGGAACAAGGTTTTATTTTTCCACTTAGTATAACTTTTTAAATCTTTTAAAAGTTAAAGATACTTCATGAATTATTTTGCTGTTGAAGAGGACCAGTTCTTGTTTGTAGGTAAAATTTTACTTTGGGATCTGATCCAGTGTGTTATGATGTTTGGTAAAGGACTTTTAGCTTAAAACATATAATAAACAACATATTATGCAATTTAAAAGCGGGATTCTATAATACCCTTTTTTGTAATAATAAATTTTGAAAATAATAGCTTGAACACATCCTGCCACCCAATGGGTAATAATAGCTCAATAGATTTTCATGGAAATTGAATTATGCCCTCTTTCAAATCTGAGTTTGATTTTCAAGGCTTGATCCTTCAACCATCGCCATTTAGCTTGGTTTGGGCTCTAAACAAATAAAAATGTTAAGCCTTTTCAGAAGTTCTGCAACTTGGTCCCGGATGCTAGGAGATTTCTGAAGGTTCTTATGGTGAAAAACGAGAAGTTTATGTTAGTTTTATAGTGCTAAGATAGTCTTTGTACAAGGTAAAATTCTATTGATGACTGAAAATAATCAAAGAAGAGTTTCAGTTTGTCTAGTGTCACATATCCGAGTAAGGGATAGAGCTTGGACTTAACTCCCTGACCAAGTGAAAGCTCACGCTAAGTCCCATTGCCTTACTCGAAGATTAACATTCATATTGGCTTAATATTGGCTTACCTCCTAGATAGCATGGGATAATAGAAACCATCACAACAGGATACATTCCAAAGTCACAAGAGCTTGGGTTTGAATTTGAGTTCTTTAGTTATTACCTGTTTGGAATAAACAAATTATTTTTATATCCTTTGCCTCAACTTCAGAATTAAGAATATCTTAATTGTAAAAGATCATATCTACCTGATAACATTGTTATAAGGATTGAGATGATGCATAGAGTTCTTAGAACAAAGATCAGTAGATACTAGGCTTTCAACAAGTCATCTCTCATAAACAAAACAATATTTCTTATTAATAAAGTAAACAGATGTCTTGAGACAAAGTTGCAATACAATACCTATGAGAAGAAGAGACATGCTTTCTCCCGAATCAAGCTATGAAAGGGGTTTACAGCCTCAGTGATCAGCATTATGACAACCAGGACTTTCCAACTCCAGGCCTCTCCCTGTCTTCCCTCTCATCTTTCTGATAGCTGCCCCATTTATTCAGACCGTCTAATTCATACTCCCTGTTAGAAATACGGCTCACATCTCCTGCTTTGTCACTGCAAAGAAACTGAGCCAATTTCCTGATCTCACATTGAAACATCTAACTGAATGCTTAGCCCCATCCTGGACCAGTCACTAGAGAGGGGAAAAATAAAGCAGTTCTTTATTGCCTCAGCTTGGATATTGCGCCCTGTCCAAACCTTGAGAAAGGGATCTGGAAGCATTATTAAAATACACACTGTGAAAACACAACCCATCATAATATTGGGTGACAGAGAAAGCTATACATAGATACAGAAAATTCATGTCAATTATATATTAAACTGCAGTACTTCCAGAATGCTTGTGTGTGTGTGTGTGTGTGTGTGTGTGTGTGTGTGTGTGTGTGTGTTTCCTTGTGGGTGGGTGCATGTGTCTGTGGGTGCCTGTGGGCATATAGAAACCCATGTATAGGCCCAAGACACAGGGTCTGTACTTGAACCCAGAGCTTGCTTGGGATCCTCTCTCTTTGCCTCCCAAGCACTGGGATCATAGAGAGGCTGCCATGCCAGCCCAGCAATTATATGGGTGCTAGAGCTCTGAACTTAGGACCTCTCGCTTCTGTGGCAAGCATGTTGCTGACTGAGTCATCTCCCCAGCCCAAAAATGTTTTTTTTTTTTTTTAATTAAGCCAAAGTCTCAAACTTGCACAAGAAGGAAAAGGGAAACATTAATGTATTTCTTCAAGAAAATTCTATGCAGAAACATTTTTGAGAGGTGATGGGGAAAAGGATTGGTCGCACTAAGTCTTCTGTGCTGCACTATTTTTCAGTTCAGCGCTGATATGGAATAGGGTAGCCTTGCCTTACCTAACTTTAGGATAGTGCAAACTCCTCATTGATATAGTTGTACATAAAACTAAAGAGAGAAGTTCCTTTTTCCCAAATTTTACCTGATAAAGCATTATACTAGTATAAAAGTTAAGTTGCTATTAAGATGTTGACATATTCAGTTATCTCTAAAGATAACAAAAAATGTCCAGCACTTCCTAAAAAAATATAAAATGATCTTTCTCTGTGAAAAGTTCTGGAGCCTGGTAAATATAAGATCTCACATTAAATTTTTAAAAAGCTACTGCTGTCTGCCAAAAGAAAAAGAATATTTCTAGCAAAATAAGATCTTTGCTTTGCCATAAAAGACAATAATGAAGTCAAGGAAGCAGGAAGGGGGCTTTTCTATGGATGGAACTTCTTGTCTTTTATATGTGTAATAAAGTAGTAAGGATAAAGAGAAGATAAGTGCTTAAATTTTGCGAGATGGAATGTGTGCTCTTCATCTTAAGCAAACACATTGTAAAATTAAGTATACTACTAATGAAGGAGATATTTGTACTTTATTTTATAAAAAGGCCAAAAGTAAAATTATTTTTGAAATATCTTCTTTAATGCATTGAACATTATCCAAGAAACAAATTTTTAGATTTCTCATCTGCCCCGGATGAGAGATATATAAAACTTCAGTCCTTGCCTTTTATTAAAGACATAAAATTAAACTCTATGAAATCTATCAAATTCAATAAATGGTTAAAAGCTTTTAGGAAAGTTAAGTATATGAAGAGTCTTTTGGGGACAGGTAGAGAAAAAAATGTGACTTTAAAGGAGGTGTGAAGCAAGAATATTAAGCTCAGTATGGAATGGGGGTGGCAATTGTGTGTAAACCAATGACCGTAAATTTCACGTATAAGAATTAAATATGTATATAACAAGTATAACACATATTACATAGTGTTGCGGTCAGCTTTCTAGTTGCTGCGCAGAAAGAACCCAAGCAAAAGCTGCTTGTGGAGGAATGGGTTTATTAGGCTTATGGAGTCAAGAGGAGACTCCATCATGGCAGGGAAAATGATGGCATGAGCAGAGGGTGGGCATCACCTCTGCCACAGTACTACAAACAGTGTCAGGATAGTGTGCCAAACACTGACAAGGGGAAGCTGGCTTATAACGTCCATAAGCCCACCCCCAACAACACAGCTCCAGAGAGGTTGTAAAATCAAAACTGCCATCAGCTGAGGATTGATCTATCAGAACACATTCATTTGTTGTGGGGGACACCTGGATCAAACCATGCCACATAGTATATGTAATAAGACACAACAGTGATAAACATACATATAACAAGTATGATAAACATACATATAACAAGTATAACACATATTACATTATATGTATATATATATATATATATATATATATATATATATATATATATATATATATATATTAAGCTACAATACTACAAAATGCTTGTGGTGTGTGTGTGTGTTTCCTTGTGGGAAATTATATATATTTATAATATCTAATATTAAATATTTAATTTATATATATAAATTCTTTTTTCCTGGTCTATCTTTAAATACTATGAAAGGATTAAAAATGCATACAATGAAAACTAGGCATACTTACATGTTTTGGAGTGGACTATATAAAGTATCATAATTCCCTAGGAAAGCTCATCTTTCTCTCTCTCAAGGGATAAACTGCTGCCTTGGCTTTCTAACTGTGGAGGGATGTATCCTTGAGACAACAGACCCTGGCCTGCACTACACAATGTCAGTCTGCACAACAGCTGAATCTTGTGAGCTTTGTTATGACCCTCAGGGATGGCACGACTGCAGCCTTCTCAGGGTTCAGGTAAGTCCTGGATTTTGTGTCAGAGTTCAGCACAGTATCTACCTCACAGAAGTGCTAATTCAAATATGTTACATTAATTAGTCAATGGATACTTGAGGAAAAAGACATGACAGTGATATTTCAAGGTTCCTACTCAAAGAGAACTCTTGGCATCTGCCCTGCACCAATTCAAGGAGGATTTCATTAATGGACCTCACCGCTTGCCAAGGCATTTTGTCATACGATAAGGGGACTTTTGCCTCTGAGGCACCTGTTTGAATCCATCCCAAGTAGATAGGGGCTGGAAGTTACTGCTGCCAGAATGAAAGACACTCACAAAGGATTAATGTTTGGATTCCCAAGAACAGATGTCCTTGTCATAAAATCATCCATAACTAGGAACCAGATGAGTCAAGGATAGAAAGAGCTGTTTAACAACAACTAGTCAGGTCTTACGAAGAAAGCTCCTGGCATCAGGGCCATGGTGAAACAAGGTGTAAGGAAGATCGTGAGGGGACTGGTGGTATTGTACCCAAACTTTAGCCTGGATTCTGTCTTGAAATAGCATAGTTGTGATGACAACATTACTCTAAGGTCATCTTCCACATTTTCTGTGGCAGCCCTGGAATTATCTATGTTTCCAAACATTTGTGGTCTTTTCATGAGACATATTATAGCATCATAACTTAGGTATTAACAATGCTCACTGCTATATCGCTGCACACTGTTCCTAGGTCTCTTCAATAGATAGTATTAGAAAATGTACAATAATACATGTATTTAAAGTAAATGATCTCATGACATCATACCAATACTTCCAAACTCAGACAATAGATACTTATACTTATTATATTTTGTTGTATCAGTGCCTCCATTTTCCAAAAAAAAAGGAGAAATACAGTTTTTCCTGAGATTGGAGAGACAGGAGTGTTATGTCCAGCAAGTGTTTCTTCCCTGTATCCTTCAGTGGACACCTAGCTTTCTTAAGTAGCACCAGAGCAGAGGCCAGAGAAACACACATTGCTTAGTTTACTGCTTCTCTGGCCAGTTTTTATGGTTGTGCTGTCTAGGCTGCTTGAACCTTGGCTACTACTGAGTGTGCTCACCCCTTGACACCCACTTGGATCCTTGTGTTAGTCACTTTCTTTCACTATGACAGAATGCCTGTGGTAAAAATCTAAAAAGAAGGAAGATTTATGTTGCCTCATGTTTTCTGAGGTTTCATTCCACGGTTGCTGGCTGTGGTCAGGCCATAACTCATGGCTGATGGATACGACAGAGCATAGCTGCTCATCTCATGGTGCCCAGAAAGAGACAGTGAGAGGCAATTTGGAAACAGACTCTTCGAAGTCATATCCCAAGTGACCCACTTTATCTGGCCAGACCTCACCTCCTACTAAACCCATCAGCTCTGAATCCATCAATGAATTAGTTAATGATGCGATTTGCACCTGCATAATCCAATCATCTCTCAAAAGCCCCACAGCTGGGGATAAAGTCTTTAACACACTTGACTCTATGGAAGGACATTCATATTCATACCATCATATTCTCTTGGAAACTGTTTAATATGCAATCCTAGACCTTAGGACAATGTCTCTTTAGTCATTTTGACTTTCTAAACTTAATCTCTAGCAGAAGGATTTATTGGGAAAATACTCATTAAGCTCCTTTGTATTGGTGACTTTGTGTTCGCCTTTTCTATAAGGAAGGTGGGCGGCTCCTGCTTACCTGGGCACATCATGGAAGTGCTATTTGCAAAGGGAGCCTAATATGATTTCCAGTGAACACACATTACTATGCTTGGATATTCCCTTCATCAGGTGTATAGAGACACCCTGTTTCTATGCAGGTTGATACTAGGCTGGTGTGCATTTCTGGCACCAGTGGAGTTTCTTCATCATGAAATTAAAGTGTCTATGATGTCATGGGATTTTGTGTTCCATTTTGTTTCTGCTTTCTTGCTGCTGCTTTTACATAGAGGTTTCACATCGCTAAAAAACTATATTGTCATCATTATTTTTCTTTTTTTAAATATATTTTATTTATTTATTTGAGAGAGAAGAGGCAGACAGAGAAAGAGAATGGGGGTACCAGGGCTTCCAGTCCAACTCCAAACAAACTCCAGACACATGAGCCACCTTTGTGCTTCTGGCTTTATGTGGGTACTAGGGAATCAAACTCAGGTCCTTCTGCATTGCAGGCAAACACCTTAACCATTAAGCAATCTCTCCAGCCCACAATCTCTTGTTTTGAAACGGCCTCATGTAGCTTCAGGCTGCTTCTGAACTCTGAACATTTAACCTAAATACACACACACACACACACACACACACACACACAAGCTTTCTGTCATGTCCTTACATTGTACTTTATGTGATCCTGTTGGGTCACATAAAGCACAATGTAAGGATCACCCAACAGGATCATTACCTTTCCACTAATGCATTCATCATAAATTTCTGAAGAAATATTCCTTTTCTTTTCCTCAAGTCATATTGTGGAAGAGAATTATGTTGAGCGAGAATCAACATAGAAGTAAAAAAAATGCCTAGCCACTGAGTTAGTAATCTGGAATGACTGCAAAAGCTTTCCACCATAGTAGAAGTATCATAACACACATGCCTCCAGAGGCAGTATGACAAATGGAGGAAAACGTTAAGTGATGCCACGTGGAACCCCACAATGAAGTTCAGAATGAGGGGCCTTGTACTGGAGCCCTGACCAAGACTGCAGGAAAAACAGGAGATAGGAAGCAAATGGAGTGAAGAGAATCCATTACATTGAAAGAGACATTATTACCTCAAACATTGCTGCGCTCTAAGAAAGGCCTTTATCCCAATCCACTGAGCAAATGTGCCTCTTAATGTGCTGCTATCCTGGCAGTCAAGAGGCAGACTCCATCACGACTGCCCTGAAGAAGGCTGTTTCTAGGCTCTTATGGCTAGAAGGTTGCTGGTGGAGAAATTCGAGGCCTGAGTTTACTGTGGATAACTCTAAGGTATCTTTTTGTCAGATTTTTAATGTTCAAGGAGACTTTTCTCTAGTGCTCATAAAGAGCACCTTATTAATCCTTTCTTTGGTTATTGTCTCTTGAAAAGAAATAATTTAAACTTAGAAAAAAGTTTCCAGAATGGTGCAAAGAATATTTTCTCTGAGTCATTATGGAAAATGTGTTCCTATTGTCACTATCAGAATGTATCATCAATTGCAGTTCAATTGCTATTGGAGTTTGCCTTTCTGGGACAAAGCACAAGAGGGGGATGGGAGAAAAGGGGTTTATTTCAGCTTGTAGTTTCAAGGGGAAGCTTCATCATGGCAGAGAACAGATGGTAGAACAGAGACTGTGCATTACATTTTGCTCCAGCATCTGGGAGATAACCACAAAACTGTGTTGAACTCTGGCAAGGGGAACTGGATTATCATACCCCAAAGCCCACAGCACCTACAATGAGGCTCCACCTCCCTAAATCTCATCATCTGGGGACCAAGTATGTAAAACACATGAGGTTTGGGGGATACCTCACTCAAACTACCACAATCGCCTACTGTTTGAAGCAGAGCAACACACACTTTAGACCGTTTCTCATTTAAAAGAAGGCAATGTTACAGGCTGCAAGAGTGAGTTCAGTTTCATAATAGGACTGCGTCAAGAAGCTCCCACCCAATAAATTACAGTCTGTGAAGAAATCACCTTGTGGCTAATTACAGATAAACCCATGTAGCTGCTACCCTCTTAGAAATTACCCTCTACTAAGAAATCTCTTCTAGAAGGCAAAAACAAAATCTAAAAGAAGAAGCCATTAACCCTCCCTGCTTTGCTACTGACTTTTTAATAAAGTCTCTTCCAATTGCATTCAATCTGAATTCCAGAAAGAAAGTTTCCTTCTCTTCAGGTAGACCACTTTCATGGCCCTTCACTTTGCTTGGACATCAGCTTTATAGCAAACATTGGCAAAAAGCAAACAAAACCAATTTACATGGCTGCTGGCTTTATTTTACCATAGGCAACCAGAAGTATGCTATCTTGTTACAACTTTAAAAAAAAAGTCAGTCAAACAATCTCCAACCCACATAAATTCCCTCAAACCAACACAGACAGTTAGCACAATCCCAAGGTGGTCCAGTGGTTTAACCACAGTATCCTGGCAGCTATGTGATCTGACTTTAGTTTACATAGCTGAGGTGGGATGGTGCCTTCACCCTCTGGTTAGCATGAGGAAGGAGAGCTGCTCTGATGAGCAGGTGCTCTGTGTGGCCTAATAGAACCAAATCTGCCTTCACACAGATACAGTGAGGATCTCTGTCTCAGCAAAAAAAAAAAAAAAAAAAAAAAAAAAAAAGGAAGAGGAAATATTTATTCAGCAAAATATCTAGTATACACTTCAAATTTCTCTGTTAAGGGAGGGAAAGAGATGGCAGAAAAAAATAGAAGATGACTAATGAATGACTATTTCCCTGTAGGCTAGACAAAACACAAATTAGAAAGTGCTAGATACAACAAGAAACGGAACAAGTCTACTGAAAAGTGAAATGCCTGGCATTGGTAGATGCCCAATGAGTTGTTGTCAAGAAGAAAGGAGAGAAGGGAGGAAAGTAGGGCAATGAAAGTGCCTAATTCTCCAGGAACAGAAAAGCAAACGTTCACACTCATGGGAGGAATCTCAAAGCAATATCACTTCACACAAGTTGAGCCAATAGTGAGCCCTGGGGAGGGTGTGAGAAGGAAGGGAGGAAGAAGATGAGAAGGAAGTCAGGTTGGAGGTACCAAACTACAACCAGACAGGAGGACTAAGCACTGATTTCTGACAGTGGCATGGGGTGATTACAGTTTACAGTAAGGTAAGTATGTTTTATAAAGAACTAGGAAAGACAGCAAAGTTGCTCAACATAAAGAAATGATAAATGCTTAAAGAGCTGGAAGTGGTAATTATCTTGACTTGTTTACTTTTTTATTACATTTTGTGTATATGTGCCAAGTTGTCATATTGTCCCCTTTAAATATGTCTGAGTGAAGAATATATAAATATAGATTTATATATTCATTTGTAAATATTTGTTTATATATAACATAATATATATGTAAATTATATATAATTATGTTATAATATATTATCTAAATATATTCTTAACTCAGTAGATAGGTAGATAGATAGATAGATGATAGATAGATAGATAGATAGATAGATAGATAGATAGATAGATAGCTATAGATGAATAGTTTGAGCTTTGGAAAGGAAATGCCACGGAATTCATATTGATCAATTCAAAGCATAACACATTAGATACCCTAAAGTAATTTTAAAAAGCTAATTGAATTTGGGTAACATTCATTTAAAAAAAAACCCATGCAGCTACTTGGTTTGATAAGAAATAAATTTTGTTGGTTCTGAGTAAGACGTTGTAGTGTCCTTTTAGAGGAAAACCCATATAAATAGATACCTGTCAGTCAGAAGCTGAGCTTGATATGTTTCAAAGAGGAGCCGTCTTTATCCCAAAGGGAAGGACAGCTTCTGTCCTCCTGAGAATGTAGCTGCATTACTGTCATTAGACTAGGAGTCCATGTTCTCCTTTCTGAACTGTGCTCTACACTTGCTTGCTTTGGGATGTGTCCACCCTGCACCACGTCACAGGGACTGTCCATCACTACCACCTTGACATGTGCAAATCCTTCAAGGTTCCTTCATAGCCACATGCTCTTAAAAGTTCCTTAGACTTTCCACAAGGAAGGATGAGAACCTGTTTGAAAATCCCATGCACTTGTCCCTGCTTTAGGGCTCTTCACAGTCTTGTAAAGTAACATCGCTGTTGTGCCTGGAGGGCATAGGATCTGTCTTCTTTGTTTCCAACCCACCCAATCTGAATCATGACTGGACAGGACCCCATGGAAGCTCATTGCTTCTGGTAATAAGTGTATAGCCCTGAAGATGTCATCGAGTGAGTAATAGTGTATTGTGTAACCAGGATAAACTAGGTTGTACAGCTATGCAAATAATTCCAAATCTCAGTGACTTAAACTATAGAGGCTTCTTTCTCGCTCAGGAGAACTTTCAGCATCCATTGAGTGGAGGCTCTCTTCTAGATCATTCAGGCTTGGGCATGGAAAATGACAGAGCTTCTGATCCCTGGAGCATCAGCAATTACTATAGCGGACAGAAAAAGATGAATTAGGTGTTATTCTATATAGGCTTTTGCCTGAAAAGGTGTTTAACAGTAATCATACATCACCATCATCAATTACTGTTGTTTGAAGCTAGTCACAAAAGCACTTCTTATTTTGAGGTATTCAAGGATATTTAATTATGCCATATGCCTGGATGCCTAATGGTTGTAGCATTTCATTAAAAAATTAACTTTTAGTCATTAAGTGTGAACTTCTCATTCAGTGTGTGGAAGGATACCCTTTTCTTTCTTTTTTTTTTAAAAAAATATTGTAATTAATTTATTTGCAAGGGGAGAGAGAAGAGAGACAGAAAGAGAAATAGAAAATGGGCATGCCAGGGCCTCCAGCCAGTGCAAAAATCAAACACACAAAAAATAACAACAACCTCCTGATGCACACACCACTATGCATCTGGCTTTTCATGGGTATTGAAGGGTCAAACCCAGATCTTTAGGCTTTATAGCCAAGTGACTTAACCACTGAGCCATTTCTCCAACTGAAATCTGTTTTTTTTAATGTCTTTATTATGAATAATTAGATACATTGTATGAGCAACTCTTGTGAAGGTGTCCCTGTTTCCCTTCTCTCTGTCCCCTACCCACTGGGGTCCTTCCTCAGTGTGAAGGATGCCCTTTTCTACCAAAAATTCTGTCTGAGATAATTTGTCTGGAGATCTGGAATAGAAGCTAGAAACCATGAAAATGCTTTAAAACATTTTTTCATATTATAGTGATTTATCATAGTAATAAAATGGAATCTATTATTACGGTGTAAAACACATTGTGAAAATCAGTGCAAACAGAAATTTAAAAAAAGTATTTGCATGCAGAAAGAGACAGAGGGAAGAGAGGCAGAGAGAATCAGAGAGAGAGAGAGAGAGAGAGAGAGAGAGAGAATGGGTACGCTAGGGTCTCTAGCAACTGCAAATCAGCACCAGATGCATATGCCACTTTGTGCATCGGGATTTACGTGGGTAATGGGGAATCCGTCCCAGGTCATTAGCTTTTGTAGGCAAGTATCTTAACTTCTGAGCCATCTCTCCAGCCCCATAATGTATTTTAGTGAATGAACGACTTGGAACTCTAGTGAAGCATTGCCTTTACTGCAGTAATGGTTAATCATTAATAAATGTGTGTTCATCATGAATGTAGAAACTGAGGAAACAGGAGAAAGTTTACTGATGTATTTGTGAGACTGAATTATTTACCCACTTATCATGTATATTACATATAGCATTGTGAGTGCTTTTGCTGTTGGCTTTAATGATATTTTTGAACTATTGTGAAAACACGAAAATAGACTCCTGAGATTTTTCTCTCTCATACAAGTTGATAGCAAAGAAGCATTGGTAGACATGCATTTGTACAAGGATGAGGAAATTGGGGGTGGAGAAGCCAGAGAAAGTTGAACAAAGTTCCCTGAGCTACTTACTTGTTTATGAAACCTCCAGCTCTACCCATGCAACCAGTGTTCTGGTGTGTGCTGCCCTGGAGAGGATTCCGAGGTTGGTATCCATCTATTGTCATACTGTAGCTTAGTTCACTTCTTACTTCAAATCATCTGGTTTTATATTAGTTTAAAGGTAGTTTAAATGTGTGTCCATAATTTACTAAAATGTAAAAACAGTAAGTTTTCTTGTACAAATTGGAGGTTGGTTAAGAAATAAGAAATTACTGGAAGCCAATCAAAAGAATTTGCATATGGCTGGTGGATTACAAAGACCAATTATTTCCATTATCCCAGTCAGTTCTCAAAAGACACCTATCAGTAGGCAGTAAAAATGTTACCAGCTCCTTTCCTAAATGATTAAACAGAAGCTCAGGTTCATGTTCAAATATTATATGTAAGGTAATAGAGCCAGAATTGAAGTCCAGCTATCACAATTGAAATTCAGTGAATTAAAAAAATAATTGTTTCCAAAACATATTACTTTCATATCTATGCTGTATGTGTATATACATATATATCCTTATATACATACATATGATGTATAGTTCTCACCTATTTATTTACCTATTTATCCATCTATCATCTAGTCAGCTGGTAGCTTAAGGTCTTGTTTTTGCTTTTGTTTTTTAGTGGAAGGAATGTCAGGGATAACTGCTGCTAATGCTAATCCATTATAGTAAAGAAATGGTTTCAAATTTAAAATCCTTGCTGTCTGACCCACAGAACTCCACTCCACGCCCCTAGACTCCAAATCTCTCTTTCTCTCCAGTCACTTGGATGCATTCAACCCACCAGTGTTATGCAGAAAATTTAAATACAAGTCTTTAATTTAGCAGATCCACCCACAAGGTTCCAGAAGCTTAAGTCAGCATGAGTCTTTGGGAAAATATCACCCTGGAAAAAAATAGTACATGTGAGAAAAATACTGTGAATTTAGAAGCATTTGTTTTACAAACTACAGATGCAGAGTGAAGGAAAATGACATCTCGCTTTGATATTAAGCATTCCTCCATAACACAGCCATCTGCAACATGCTTTGCAGTCCCTCACCCGCTAAACCTCACCGCACACAGACTTGCACATGAGGCACAATACAGCTGACCCCGTTTTTACAGATGGAGAGAATAGAAACACGGAGAAATGAAATGAACTTCTCAAAGTTTCCAATCAGCTTGCAGACATCTGCCATTGGACAGGAGGGGATTAAGTCGGGCACACTCCTCTTCTGTGAAAGTTGGATAAAGGAAATTGCATGGCATCCAGATCTGGCTCTTTAGGTGAGGGTTGCTGGCTGAGCTGCAGAAAGGACAGTCAGGGGAAACAGGTTCCAGCCAAGGTTTTTAGCTTGTGTTTCTTTGAGGGTGGGTGGAAGAGAAAGGTGGTACCTAGGTAATGCCAGGGACCTAAGACTGACATTAGTAAGAATCAAGTGGTCATTCTGAAGAGCCAAGAAGTTCTGAGATTGGGAAAGAGAGACTGGGCTCTTGTTTATTACCCTGTCTTCTTGGGAAACTTTCACAGTTAACCTGAGCCAGCAGAAGCAGAGGCAGTACCAGGGCCTGTTAAAATGCAAATTATCTTGCTGGCCCCACTAAGTGCCTGATGACTAGTAAGGAACCCTAAGGGTGGGGCCTGAAGTCTGTGTTTTTGAAGGCCTTGGGCAGAACTAGAAGAGAGTAGGGGCCATCTTCTGTTTAGTGGCTGCAGGTAAATAAAGGCATATAGAAACTATGCATTCAAGGTGTGTGACAGAAAAGAACAGAAAATAATTGTTCCCTTTTTTTTTTTTTGGTACAGCTCACACTTTGAAAGAAGAGAGAGAGGGAGAGACAAAGAGATGAATCAGCAGACATGGAGCCTAGGGTTATTTCTCCGTTTATTTAATGACTCTATATCTACAAGTGCTTTGCAGCCCTAACATAAAACTTGCACATGACATCAGTCCCGATTTTCTACTTTTCCACAAGATTTTAGTGATGCATTAAACAATTCAAATCAAACATTTTATAGTTCTTCAGAAATAAACATAATTTGGAAACTTTTCAAGATATGGATTTTGCTGTGAGATGCCTGAAGGACCTACCTCTACACAGACTTGGCTTATGTTTTTCAGATTGGCCTGTTCCGAGGCATGTGGAGAAGAAGACGGGAGGTCTGGGAAGATTGAATGGATTCAAGAGACAGACATAATGGAGGCAAAAAAAATGTTTTTAAAAAAGCAGGGTGAGGAAGGCACAATGGTCAAAAGTGCTTGCTTGCAAAGCCTGGCAGTTAGGGTTCAATCCCTTCACTTATTCTCTCTCTCTCTCTCTCTCTCTCTCTCTCTCTCTCTCTCTCTCTCTCTCATAAATAAGTATACAAATGAAATGTTAAAAAGAAATTCTGGCTTCTTTATCTGTTTCTTATATTTTGCTGTCTACCCTTATTTGCATTTTTCTGCCTGTTCTGTGTCCTGGAATTTGATTTGCCATTTATTACTTAGATGTGTTTTAGCTTCTACTTTTGCTTGGATTTAAAAACTAATGGATGTAGTTAGGAGAAGGGAATGCCAATGGTGGAAGCTCAAAGACAAGGGATGAGGTAGGAATGTGGGAGAAGAGAATATACTGCATATTTGATCTATCTTTGCTTCTGCCTCTTATATCTGTGCGGCAGGTCCTGTTACAGGACCCCTCTTTCAACCCCTGAGTCGCTCACAAG
Source organism: Zapus hudsonius (assembly GCA_004024765.1). NCBI lineage: Eukaryota > Metazoa > Chordata > Mammalia > Rodentia > Dipodidae > Zapus > Zapus hudsonius. The sequence goes on from PVHP010027749.1 coordinate 21,455, forward strand.
GATCCTGGAACATTTTTTTTCCTTCCCAGTGTCCCATTCCCTCATTTCCTGGCAGTCCTCAAGGCACGTCCCATAACTCTATAAGCCGTCCATTTAAACACAAATTTCAGCTCCCATGTGGGCATGCCATCTGGTTAACTGGCTAGGTGCCTTATAAAAATAGCAGGGAGGGGGGACTTCCAAACTTTAACTTGCATAACATCACCCAAAAATTTGTTATGATCCAGGTTAATTGTGATTCAATGAACCTGTGATAGGGATGAAAAATACATCTTTCTGTGTCCCTGATTCTGTTGGGACTGTCATTCAGCAAGTAACGGAGAGTGATTCCTAATACTGCTCACAAGTCAGAATCACTTCATTAACTGCATATGATTACAGATTATTACAATTCCCTCCAGATTTCCTGAAACAGAGTATGTAAGTTTGAAATGTGCATTTCTGAAAGTTTCTCTGGTGATTGTGATATAGCTGGTAGACACCCATATGAGCAATCCATTCTCCAGCACTTCAATCCCTGGGCCATGAGAAAACAAGATACTGATTATCTAGTTTTTGGCTAGACAGTCATGAGAAGGCTCTGACTGTGAGAGAGATAATAGGAAGCTTATCCTTGCTCTTCCTGGGAGACTCAGTTCAGTAGCTTTAACTTTTGGGAATGGTATCTGTTCTCAATCCTGTAAGGAGATGTGCTCAGCCCTTTGTTCTCCTGTGAGTCCTTGGTACTTCCCTTCAAGTAACTGCATCCTGCAAGTGAAAATTGCATTGTTGTCTCTCAAGGTGACTTCTTAAAGGACAGAGAGCCCGTAAGGACTGGGGTTGAATCTTGTTGCCAAATTTGAAACACAAACCTCTAGTCCTTATTGCATCTTAACTTTCTCAGGATAAGGAACCTGGTCTGGTATCCAAAAAGGAGGTGGGATGAAGATTTAAATAAATGTATGAAATGATTGAATAACTATATCAACGGTGTTCTTCCACATCTTTACTGAAGCACAAAATAATGAACTTTTTTTTGCCCTTAGACTGATTTTAACAAATAAATGTGCCAAAGCAGAGACACTAGGAGTTAGATGGTCTCATGGATCTTTTTCATCTCTTAACTTCTTGGTACAAGAAGTAATTGAAAGGAATCACGCTCATGCTGAGTGACAGTTTTGACAGTTGCTTTTCTCAGGATGTCAACGTCTAATCTGTCATTCTGCTTACAAATTTAAAACTGAACAGAGACATATGCACTGTGAGTCTTGCTCCCCTCTTCCTACTCCTGGCCCCAGTTCTCCCCTTCTGCCTTGTTTTATCTTTTTACCTCCTCAAATAACTGAAGTATCTTTAAAATCATAACCTTGCTGAAGCCCCTTTACCCTGAGCTAGAAAGTGAATCAGAGCTCATTTTCCACCTAGTATCCTCACGGCCCTTTCATAGGAAAGTCCTCAGCTTTACAAAATAATAGGGCATCATAAATTTGAAGCTGTTCAAATAATAAGTAGATCTTTTCTCGATGCTTAGCCAAGGGTAGGGGATATTAAAATGAATAAGAGTAATAATAAAAAGAAAGTTAGCATCATGGGTATAATTAAACTGAATAGCTCACACACAAAAAATAAAGCTCTGAACATTGACTTCCTCTGGGACACACCCCATTACACCCAGACCTCGCCTCAGAAAGGTATGCACAGCTTGCAACCCTCACGCACAGCAAACACCTACGCTCACCCTCTGATTTCAATAGGAAGACGAGGTTGTACTATTGACTCCAAAGTCCTTCCAGTTCATCAGTGCATAAATTGCTTATATTTAAAATCTTCAGTTCCCAGAATAGTGAAAATAAAATGCTTGACTTAAGGAATAATCATACCTATGGACAAGAACCTGCTACAAGGAGAAAGAAATCTTATTTGTGGGTATTAAAGGTGCTTTTTTTTTATTTCTGCTAGAAAGAATAACCAGAATCTTGCTAGGAATCTTTTGATGGGGGTGGAGATTTTCTTCCAAAGCATTCCTCAGTAAGTGTGCACTCCAAGGGAATTCTTCACTCTGGGTATGTGACTTACACCATCTGTATTTCCTGTCCTAGAACCATGTTACATCCCAGGAAGGACAGGTTATCCAGACTAGGTTAACCCACCATCCTTTCTTGGGATTTCTAAGTTTAGGTCACTTCTTATTGATCTTGATAAGATGAATTTGTGAGAATATACATATAGGTTATTTATAACTTGGAAATAGTGAATGTTGTAACAAGGAGACTGTTTACAGACCTTTCTCCTAGCAGATTTTCTTTAGGAATAAAACAGTCTACTGATTGGTTTTCCAAACTGCTAGTTTCATAGGAACAAATGGCTTTCATGGCTTTCACAGAAAGACCTGAATACCTAGTTGACTATCGATAAAGTTGACAAACAAAAAAGGAGAAAATAATTAACTGAAATCATTGTTAAAAATAAA
>PVHP010027750.1:0-23532 GCA_004024765.1 Zapus hudsonius
AAGAAAATGTTCAACATCCTTAATCATCAGAGAAATGCAAATTCCACCTTACTCCAGCCAGGATGGCAATCATTAAGAAATCTAATGACAATAAATGTTGGTGAGGATGCGGGGAAAGAGGAACCCTCATTCTTTGCTGGTGGGAGTGCAAACTTGTACAACCACTGTGGAAATCAGTATGGAGCCTCCTGAAAAAAAATGAAACTAGAGCTACCAGATGACACAGCTATTCCTCTGCTGGGCATCTACCCTAAAAGCTCCAATCTTCAATCCAGAGACATTTGCTCAACCATGTTTATAGCTGCTCAATTCACAATAGCTTAAGAATTGGAATCAACCCAAATACTCATCATTGGATGAATGGGTAATGAAGATGTGATACACATATGCAATGGAATTCTATTCAGCAGCAAGGAAAAATGACAATGAAATTTGCAAGAAAATGGATGGACTTGGAACAGATCACACTCAGCAAACTCACACAAGCATAAAAGATGAACACCATATATTTTCTCTCTTCTGTGGTTCCTCATCTGGAGCAGCTTGAGTTGCAGGCATAACTGACAGGCAACAAGAGGGACAGATAATAGGGATGGAAGGGCTTGGGGGAAGAGTGGGATGGGAGGGTGGGGGAGATACACACAAAACTAAATCTAAAATGAATTGGCACATAGAACCCTCACTCCTGGGTAGCACACTGAATGATAAAACCCTCCCAAGGAATATGGGGGGACTGTCTGGTAGGAAGGGCCCTGGAGAGGGTGGAATGCAGCTAAACCTAAAACATTGGGCTCTAGCTTATAACACCCAGTGCCAGGAATTGGTTACTACCCACATTGAGCTGTTTATCTGAGAGATTTATGAGGTCCCCAAAACAAGATAGGTTTCTGTCAAAGCACTTGATTATCACCTGCCTGAGGTAAAAGGTAAGACCCTATTGCTGAAGACACCACATACAGCCGACACAAAACATTGAGAGATCTGGCTGGAATCTGAAAGGAAGCCAGTTTCCAGATGGTTAGCTCACCTAGTGCTAGAAAGCACTACATGAGCTGCTGGGGGAATATCGCCAACAATGTTGTGAACAAGCAGGGGACACTCATATACAAAAGCAACCAGCATGACAAGATCTACACACCTGGGCAATAGTGGCACTCAGCCTAGGTGGGTAACCAATGACTCTCTGATTGGCTAGGAGATCCACTCAGTGGAAGAGGAAGCAGAAAGATTGTAAGAGCCACAGGATGGGAGGGAATATCCAGAGGCATTGCCTCCTGCCCCACACGACTGACTGCTGCTCTCACAACTCATAACCTACAAGACCACAGTGAATACCAGCACTCCCAAGGACAGCCCTCAGCGGAATGGGGACACGGAGAGGGAGGATAAAGTTAAAAATTTTTAAAAGTTCCATTTCATATATATTTTACCTTTGCTGTGGTGTGTGGCTTCCATCAAGTTGTGACAGTGTGTATGTTTTTACGACTAAAATAATCTTTTCTCCTTGCTAAAAAAATACACATGATCACTGCAGAAAATGTGGATAATATGCAATAATAGGCATGAGTTTTTTAAGCCACACAATTCACAATCCCATCTATTGAGAAGCAATTTCCATTAACACCTCGAGTCTATATTTCCAGATGCTTTTCTACGTAAATACCAGTTGGAATTATTTTCATCAAATCACACTGTTTTGCAATATGTTTTCTTCACTCAATTCACTGTGAACATCTTTCCATGTCATTAGATCCTCCCCCCCCCCCACAAGTGCTAGGTTTGGGTCCTGCTCAGCTGTCTGGCCAGAGAAAACCTAATGCAGGCCACTTCGGTGGTTTCCTGCCCATCAATATTATAATCCATAAGGCAGTGAACATGCTTTTCAAGATAGATTCTTGTCCACACGCACACTTCTTTCCAATGGACAAATTCTAGATGTCAACCTGTTGGAACAAAAACCAAACACATTTCAAAAACATATTTGAGGGCTGGAGAGATGGCTTAGGGGTTAAGTTAGCATTTGCCTGCAAAGCAGAAGGAGCAGAGTTTGGTTCCCCAGTTCCCATGTATAGCCAGATGCACAAGGTAGCTCATGCATCTAGAGTTGTTTGCAATGGCTGGAGGCCCTGGCTCGCCCATTCTCTCTCTCTGTCTGCCCCTTTCTCTCTCTGTCTCTCAAACAAATAACTAAAAATAAAATATTTTTTAAAAGCAATTGATGTGTCAAAAATTCTCTCCAAAAATTCTCTCCTTGAAAAGGTGATCAAATCTCAGTGCCACCAAAGGTATCCAGGTATTTTTATTTCTTTTTTTTTCTTTTTCTTTTTTTGGTTTTTCGAGGTAGGGTCTCACTCTAGCCCAGGCTGACCTGGAATTCACTCTGTAGTCTCAGGGTGGCCTTGAACTCATGGTGATCCTCCTACCTCTGCCTCCCGAGTGCTGGGATTAAAGGCGTGCCCCACCACGCCCGGCTCAGGTATTTTTATTTCTGAAACTGGCCCAAAATGCTTTCTTTTGTTCCTTAGGACTTCTTACAGGTAAATCATTATGTCTGAAGATTTCTCCAATGTGAAATCATTCGATTATTAGGAAGATTGTTTATTTTTTTTAAATATCAGTGATTTTTTTGTTTGTTTTTTTGGGATAGGGTCTTGTTCTAGCCTAGGCTACCTGGAATTCACTAGGTAGTCTCAAAGTGGCCTTGACCTCATGGCGATCCTCCTACCTCTGGCTCCTGAGTGTTGGGATTAAAGGTGTGCGCCACCATGCCCAGCATGTATCAGTGATTTTTAAATTTCAACCTGAAGAACTTCTCATGGCTGGGCAGATGGCTTAGTTGGCAAAGCTCTGGCTGTGCACACATGAGGACCCGAGTTTGGATCCTCAGAACCCACATGGATGCCCCGCATGGTGGCGGCACCTGTAATTCCAGTGTTGGGAGGAGGAGACAGGTCACATCAGTTCTTTCCTCATTGCTGGGACAAAATACAAGATGTGGGCTGGAAAGATTGCTCAGTGGTTAAGGTGCTTGCCTAAAAACCTAATGACCCAGGTTCGAATCCCCAGTACCCACATAAAGCCAGATGCCCAAAGTGGCACATGTGTCTGGAGTTCTTTTGCAGTCCTAGAGGTCCTGGGTCACACATTCTCCCATTCTCTTTCAGCCTATTACTCCTCTCTCTCTCTCTCTCTCTCTCTCTCTCTCTTTCTCCTTGTAAATAAAAAAAATTTTAAAATACTAGACTTAATTTAGGGAAGCAGGAAGTTTATTTTGGCTTACAGTTCCAGAAGGGAGAGTCCATGATGGTGGGAAAAGCACTGCAGGAGCAGGAAACTGGACTCACATCACCCCATCAGCAGAAATCAGAGAGGGGAGAGAGAGGAGAGGAGCTGAGCAGAGTGGAGAGGAATAGAAAGAGGAGAAGAGGGGCTGGAGAGATGGTTCAGTGGATAAGACCTTTGCCTGCAAAGCAGAAGGGCCCCAGTTCAATACCCTAGTACCCACATAAAGCCAAACATAAAGCCAGATGCACAGGGTGGTGCCTGCATCTGGAGTTTGTTTGTGGTGGCTGGAGGCCCTCGTGTGCCCATTCTCTCTCTCTCTCTCTCTCTCTCTCTCTCTCTCTCTCTCTCTCTCTCTCTCAAATAAATAAAATATTTTGAAAGAGTTGATCAGGAACCCATCACAATGGAGAGGTACAGAGAGGAAAAGGGAGGAGTGGAGAGGGGAGGAGAACAGCAAGTGAGGCTGGACTACAAAACCTCCCAACCTGCCCCCAGTGGCACACTTCCTCCAGCAAGGCTCCACCTCCTAAAGGCTCCACAACTTTCCCAAACCAGCACCACCCACATGAGCCTAGGGGAGGGGCATTTTACATTCAATCCATCAGACATGTAGATTCCAGGGTAAGGTGTCTAGCTAAACCAGCCGAATTGATGCGCTCTGGGCTCAATGAGAAACCTTCTCTCAGTGCATGAGGTGGAGCATGATGGAGGAAGACAACTGATCTCCACACACATGTACACATGTGTATTGGCACCCGCACACACACTTGTGCCCACACACATGCAAACATGCATGTACACAAATACATTTAAAAATAGATAAAAACTATTTCTCGGGCTGGAGAGATGGCTTAGTGGTTAAGACCTTTGACTACAAAGCAGGACCTGAATTTGATTCCCTGGCACCCACATAAAGCCAGATGCACAAGGTGGCACATGTGTCTGGAGTTCATTTGCAGTGGATGGAGGCACTGGTTCATCCATTCTCTCTCTCTGTCTGCCTCTTTCTCACTCACTTTCTCTCAAATAAATCAAAAATAAAGGAAAAGAGAATGATTTCTATATGATTATTTTTGCCATTTACAAAAGGGCTTTTTTTCTTGTTCTGCAATATTTATTTGGTAGATATCCTCAGCTTTTATTATATATTTTAAAAATCATTTTCTTGGCTTGACATTTAATTTGGATACTCATATTCTTTTTTAATTTATTGTTTTTATTTTATTATCCATAATTACATACACTTAATAAGAGAATAATGTGCTGATGTCACCAATTCCCCTATTTCCCTCTTCCCTGTCCCTGATCAGTTGTATTTCCTCCTCTGTGGGCAGTCTGGATCAGTCCATGGGGCAGGGGGTTGTGAATAGCATAGGAGTCAACCCGGCTCTACCCCCCCTTTGTATGTTGTTACTAAGGGGGGCATGTCCCTGGATATTCTCCCCCACCATGTCTCTTACAATCTTTCCGCCCCCTCTTCCGCTCAGTTCCCTGAGTCATGGTGGGTGTGGATACTCTTATTCTTTACGCAGAAGTTTGATGTTTTATTCTTTAGCTAAATTGGGAAAAATTCTTCTAAGAAGTAGTAGAGAAGCAGACAGTGCCGTATGCAAAGGTTTATTTTACTTTTTTAAAATTTCATTTCAGCGAAAAAGGAGAAGGTCAAGTTTGTGCATTCTTTCCTACCAAGCACCAAAGCTGACGTAAGAAACCCAGTTCCTGTGGACGGTTCTGGTCAGCCAGCCCTTGCGCCAGAATACTTGTGCCATGCTCCGCTCCATTGGTCTTGTCTGGGACACCTTTGACTCACCACACCTGTGGACAGAGATCAGAAAGGTGAGGCCTGTCCCTCAGGTTACTCCAGGTCTGGGGTCAGGCTGGCAGAGATGTCACCAGATGTCTACAGGAGTCTTAGATGGGGAGCAGGACTTTTGAGAGGTGGGGGCCCCAACATTTCTATTGGTGGAGTATGGCTCTGAGTCTGGGACTCCTCTCTCCACAGGACCTGGGGAATGTGCTGAGAGCCTTGGTCAGGCCTGAGTAGGGGCCCTGCCATTGATGGCAAAGGTTAAAAAGCTTCCCTGGCAGAACCAGAGTGGCATCTCGGGTCTAGAAACTACAGCATACCAGAGTGGGGCCAGCTGCCAGATGGGACCCTGAAGGCTTGGTATGGAGACACTGGTAGCTGCAGCCTCTCTTCCCCTGTCCCTGACCTTCCCTGGGGTTGGCAATGCCCTCCCTTCTCAGGGCCCAGCACTTTTCCTGTCTGCTCCTCAGTAGCTTGCCTTGGGTATCATTCTTGATCTGTAGGCATCCTCTTCCCTCTGGGCATCTGAGGGCCAGACTCCCCTCCGGAACCCTGAGCACCTCTGCAGCAAGGGGCTCGCAGCTCATCAGAGGAGCCCATGAGGACTACAACATGTCACCAGATTAGCCATGAAACTGCTGCTCTCCCACCACCTCCTCTTTGTTACTATTAGGGTTAGTGTTGATATTATTAATCAAAAGCTTCTTGCATTGATCGGGCACTCCATCTATGATGGTTAAACTGGACAAGACCTAGAATCATCTAAGAGACAAACCTCTGGGCATGTCTGAAAGAGACTTTCTAGAATGGGACATTGACTATGGAATGATCCACCCTAAATGCGTGCAGCAACACCTCATGGGCTTGGGGCCTTGATCTTGAAAAGGAGGACGGGAGCTGAGTGCTAGCATTCATCTCTCCGCTTCCTGGCTGTCTTTGGGATGTGACCTCACATTTATGCTACCGTTATTTCCCTGTCATGGTGGACAGCACTCTCGAACCATGAGCCAAGATAAGCCCTTCCTTCCTTGAAGTGCTTTGGTTAGGTGTTTTGTTATAGCAGCAAAAAGGTAACCAACCCATCTCCAATCTGAACACTACCAGGAACCAGAGGCCCTGAAGACAAGGGCTTTCTCTGCCAACCATCTTTGTCCCAAACATGAGGGGATGAGGATTCTTTGTGATAGATGATATAAAGCTGGGCTTTCCCAAGACCTCCTCAATAGCATCTGCAGGAGGTGGGATACCACAAACATGTGGGCGTGACACTAGTTCAATAAGAGCATAGAGCAGTAAGGTGATAGCGATGGTTTTTATTGTCAACTTAACAGGAGCTAGAATCACCTACACGAGCCTCTGGGTATGCTTGTATGCTTGTGAGGGATTGTCTAGATGAGGAAAACCCATTTTAGCTGTGGGCAGCACCATTTCATGGGCAGTGGTCCAGGACTATAAAAAGGAGAGAGCCGGCTGAGCCGCAGCATCTAGCACTTTGTGTCCTCCTCACTGTGCTGAATGTGACCAGCTGCCTTAAGCTCCTGCCACCATGCCTTCCCCACCATGACGGACCAGAACCTTGAATTATAAGCTGAAATAGATCCTTTTTCCCCTAAACTGACTTTTGTCAGGAATTTTGTTCCCGCAATGAACAAATACAGCAGGTTTTTGGGTTCTGCCAGAGTGGGGCTCAGGTAGGCTCCTTAGTGCTGGAGCCTACTCTACATCATTCCAGAGAGAAGGTTCCCCCAAAATCAGAGGTCACAGAGGACCCCAGGGCACCAGCACCCTCCATTCAAAAGAGATTTCATTGCCAGGCTTCTGGGATGGGAGATTATGAAGAGGAAATGGCAGGGTCACCTAAAGGACACATTAGGAGACACAGCGTCCCTGTTTCCAGTTTTTGAAGGACAGCTGTTGAAAATCAGCAGGTACTGGTTCTCTGCCTGCCGGTGACAATGACACCGTCTACAACTGCAGGATGTCAGCTGCATTCGAGCCCAACCAGCCAGCAGCTAGCCCCACACACTCAGAGTGCCGCCCTGCAGAAAAGCCAGGTGTGTGAGTTCTGACTTCCTGAGGTGAAGAAAGACAGAAGGTGGTGGGGCATTTTCTCGGAACAGAGCCAGGGCTGGAGAGATGGCTCAATGGTTAAGATGCTTGCTTGCAAAGCCTAATGACTTGGGTTTGAATCCCCAGTGGCCACATAAAGCTAGATGCATCAGGAGTTTGTTTACAGAGGCAAGAGGCCCTAGTGCACCCATTTCTCTCTCTCTCTCTCTCTCTCTCTCTCTCTCTCTCTCTTCCTCTTCTTGCAAATAAATAAAAAATATTTTTAAAAGAAAGAGAGAAAACCATATTGGTATTCTTTAAAATGTGTCTTTCACCATGCATTCTTGTACTGTTTGTAAAAGTAACACACGCTCCAATGAAAGGAGCGTTCTTGTGGATAAAACTGAGTTCTCTCTGTGAGGCCTGGCTTGGTTGACAGCCAGAGGACAAGCACATACCTGACAGGTCTTCTACAGTAGAGCGTTCGGGCACTGCCGATCCTACCTGCAGGCTGGAAGGCTGGGGAGACTCTTCTGTGTGTTCTCCAGCAAGCAGAAACAGTGACTTCCAACCATGTCACCCCGGGTGGAACCACTCTTGGAGAAAAACAGAAAACTCAGAGCTTGGAACCTGACTCCTTTGTTCTCAAACTAAACAGTTTCTGGCTTGAGTCTGGCCACAGTGTAACTGTGTTGCTGTAGACAAGTCTCTTGACCTATCTCTGCCTTATTTGAAGCACTCCTCAAATGCATTGTTGGGGAGAGTCTTCAGCAGTTAAAGGTGCTTGCTTGCAAAGCCTGCTTCATTTCCCTAGCAAGGCCAGATGCAAAGTGGCTCGTGCATCTGTGATCTGAATGTGCCTGTGAAAATGGGAGGCAAAGCCTAAAGAATCGGAAGCTCAGGGCCAGTTCGTCTGATGTTCCTTTATAGTCTGTCAGTGACAAGAAACCCAGTCTCAAAGAAGGTAGCGCACAGGCATCTAGAAGTTGTCCTCTGTCCTCCACACAGGTACTGTTCCACTTCCCTGACACACACCAATAAATCAAAATCCTTTAAAAAAAATCAGGAACCGGGGAGTTGGCTTAGTGGGAAAAGCACTTGCTGGGCAAGTTTGACCCCTCCGTTTCAGATCCCAGAACCCATGTAAAGCCAGATGCACACCATGAGCACCTGCCATCCCATGTGCCTACAGAGAGGAAGGAGGCAAAGGCAGAAAAATCCTGAAGCTGTGAGCCAGCAAACCTGGTGAACACAGCTGGGAACACTAAGAGAGACCCTGCCTCCAGACAAGGCAGGGGAGGATGGACACTCGAGGTTGTCCTCTGACCTCCACAGGTGCTCGTGGAAGGCACATACCTACATTTACACACACGCACACACACACACACGCATGCATGCACACACGCACACATGCACACACACGTAGGCAGGCAGAAGATCAGACTTGCATTTAAGAAAACCTTTAGATCAGGGGTTGGCAAACTATGGCTCCAGGCCAAACGGAGCTTACCGCTGGCCTTCGTAAAGCCTGTCAGAGAGGTAAGACAGGTTTTTGTGTTCATTAAACCATTGAAAAAAATCAGACGCACAATAATGATATGAAATTCACAGAAAACTTAGTGGAATAAAGCCAGAAGGGTAAAAATGGTCTGATCCCACTTAGATGAGTCAGAAAGTAGGAGATAGGAAAAAGAAGGGTGGTTTCTAGGGCTGCACGGGAGTTGAGTTCGATTTTAATGGGGCCAGAGTTTCTCTTTGGGAAGTTGGGGATGGCTTGTGGTGATAGTTACACAGCCATGTGAGTGTGCTTAATGCCTGCTGAGATGCACACTTAAAGTGACAGATACGGTCAGGTCCGTGTGGTGTGCATTTTGCTGTAAGAGTCAAGAGTGGAGTATAGTGCTTTGAACTTGGCATACAATATAGTCACTCGGTAAGTGCAAGCTGAGAACATCACAGTGTTGGGAGCGGATGGAGGTGAGGATCTACGGTGTCACTCGTGATCTGAGTGGCCGTAGGTACTGTGGGTCCCTAATTATTAGACACACAGCACTGACCCAAAGCCCAGGGCTTTGGCACAGGGAGAAGCCAGGGGCATTGGATGAGGTAAGCTTGAGTTTTCTCCCCCCTGAAGGGAACTGCCAACTGAAGAACTGTGAATTCTTCCTACCCGATGATACACAAGGGACTAAAATATGCCTCCAGCTCCATACTGACCCTCCATCCCCACTCCCACCCCTTCCCCATTGCATGTAACACAAGCAACCCCCAAGGGACTGCTTAAGAGTGGGGGGCTACTGCCTGGGTCTGGCTTGATGTCTCCCTGTACTATGAACAAAGTTTCCTTTAGAGATAATTAAGACCATTACTGCTGCATATTAACAGTCTTAAAACCATCTCTTTCCACTTCAACGATTAACTATTTTCAACAAGATTTTTCCACAGTCTCTTTGTTTTGTTTCCAAAATAATTGCGGCACAGCTAGATTAATAAGGAGCGATCATTTCATTGTGTCTGCGTCTTCTCAAGGAAACACACGCGCAAGATGCAAACCAGGCCATGCGCGCAGGGTGCTAACACGCAAATGGAGAAGACCTCTCCAAGGCCAGAATTGATCTCTGCGCTTTAAAGCCATCGTAAAGAAGTGTGGATGGGGAACACCAGTGGAAACCTCAGCCTTTGGGTATCTGCACTCCTCCAAGCTCCAACCAGAGCCCGAATGAAAGGAAGCAAATGCAATGAAAGGAAGCGTGAAGATGACTTTCGCAACACGGGCAGGCTTTGCTAGAAATCCCAGTGTCTGCTGCAGCCAGGCAGCTCGGATTTCAGGGATTTCGGCTCCGTGTTGCCACAGTCTGTGGCCATCTCTGTGCAGTCTGGCTGGAGCTTAACTCTGTTAATCAGCATTCCTTGAACCAAAGGAGGCTTGATTTCTGGAGGGGGTGGGGCAGAGGGGGACTTTGCTGTGCCTTTTCTTGGCAGCCTGAATTGGAAGTGGTGAGTGCCTTTCGCCCTACTCAGATCTCTAAAGACTAAATGGAGAGATGAGAAACTTTAGCCTGTTTAAAAGAAACTCAGTCCATATGTGGGCGCCTGACAAGACCCAGGGCGTGCTGGAGATTCAAAAATGTGGTGATCACACTTGTTTGGGACATGGGAGGGGGGAAATGGAAGGGAACTGAGTAATTTCTTTTTAGCAAGTAAAGGCATGTGTAAGGCATAGATCTGAGAGACACTCTGTAAACACATTTTTACAAGCAGTGTACCAAACTGACTCATTTGGGGGGCGGGGGGGTGGGGAGACTTGGTTGACCAAGATTCTCTTACAGGTAATCTGTCCTTACCATGTGGAGCGTTGATTAATGGCAATTGTCAGGGCCAAGCAGAGCAATCAAGAGGCTTGGGTGGGTCTCTTCAGAGAAGGGGGTGATAGAAACTGGGTGAGCAGAGTGGTGGGTGAGAAGCCCTGTGACAGCGTGGAGAAGGAAGTTTGGAGTCCCCGTAAATGGTTAATAACTGCTTCTCTAGAGAGAAAGGAAAGTGATTTGTAGCCCTTGCTGTGAACTCCACCACCATGGCCAAGTTGAAGCTATCTACGTGACTTCCCTGAATGTGCTCTTGGCAGGGGACGGGTGTCCTGGAGCCACAGGGAGACAATTCTAGCAGCCAGCTTAGCACATAGAAGACAGACCGTCATCCTCCTGGGTTGAAAGGGGAAATGGGAAGGAGATCAGGGTAATGCCCTGAGCAGGGACACCTAGTAGGTGACAAAGGTGCTCAGCCCCTCAGAGGCAGGCTACCCTCTCACCTCTCACTGGAACAGTGTGATTCACTCAGAAGCCATGTTCTGGGCCCTTTGGGGAGAGTTTTTGTGTCTTGTGGGAGAATGCTGGTTCCTGCTGGATTGTCTGTCAGCCATGTGATGGATTTTGAGAACAACCACATTCACAGAGTTTATTTGTGAGCCACAGTGTACCACCCATGGTGCCAGGCACAGGTTTTCTCTCTCTCTCTCTCTCTCTCTCTCTCTCTCTCTCACTGTCTCTGTCCCTGGAAACAGACACAGACAAGTAATTACACCGTGAGAGTGACATCCATTGAGGAGCCTTGGTACCAGCTATAATCCTCAATAACCAATTAGAAGGATGGACCAGGGACCTCGGAGACACACACACTGGGAAAGAAGACAGGCAGACTAAAAGTAAGTCATTGGTGTTCCTGACATCAGATGCCAACCACCACCCATGGCTAAATGTAAGAATCTAGATGGCATGTGCAAGAAAGCCAAGGCTGGAAGGGGCTGGACCACTCCAATGCTGGCAACTGCACTTGCTGCTGGGAGACCTTGGGCAAGTTTCTTGACTTCTCAGAAGTTCACCATTTTAAAATAAATAAATTCAGCCCTTGCATAACCTTGGTAGGGTTAGAGGTGGCTTTTGGTAATATCTCTAAACTGTGTCCTTGCAAATAATATCTGTGAATTTCATGCCCGTGGGGCGAGCCTAACCTGTTCTGGGCTCACCAGCTTTCCGTGTCCAGGGATCTCTTCTAATAAGTTATAATGGTGAAGGTGACCCCATGGCTAACTCTCTGGGACAATCCTGGGCGACACCTGATATTCTAGTATGTTCTCAGTGCTCCACTCACTACAGGAAGCATCCCCGCTAGACAGTGGTATGTCAATCCCAGCAGTTAACACTTTTTTGTGCATGTATGTTTGGTATGTGCACAAGTGTGTATAAATGCATGTGCCCTGTGTGCATGTGTGTAAAAAGGCCAGGAAAGGATGTCAGATATCTTCAGGTGTCCAGGCGTTTACAGACACGTACAGCCCTCCTGGCTTGTTACATGGGTGCTGGGAATCAAACTGAGGCCCTCAGGTTTGTGTAGCAAACCTGTTGAGCCATCTCCAGCCCCCATAGCTAACACTTTTGAGTATACTTTATAGATATGAGTTCATGTCATTGTTTCAGCCCGTGAAGATACAAGTCCAGGTGACACTGCCAGAGCCATCACTAGGATCAAAACCCTGGCTACCTGAAGCTAACATCTCACCTCTCTTAACCATTGGCTTCCCTGCCTCTACAAATATTTATGGAGTGTCTACTGTTCTATTCTAGTCCTGTGGCTCAGAAGAAGTTTCCAGAAACAAGTTCAAAAAAAGCTCAGCATATGAAGTTGGTTTTTGCTAGTAAGCTAAGAACATCATTCATTAGGCTGGTGCCCAAGGCACATGCTGGCAGGCTTTCATGCCCGTGTGCATGGGAGGTGTTAGACATCAAGGGAGATGTTCCTCAAACAGGCTGTGCCTTTCAGCCTGGCTCTGGGGAGGCCCTCATAATCTGAAACATTAGCTTAAGCAAAGCAGCAATTAAGTAGGTGTGCTGAGTGCAGGGCAAGTCTCAGCTTGATGATTGTTCTTGATCCTCTATTAGATGTGGGTCAGAGTCCCAGAGATGCCCAACCCCAATGCCAAAGAAAATTGGGCATTTTTACCAGGGCCTTAAAGAGACAGCACCATCTCCCCAGGGGCTGCTGGCTTGCTTGAATCAGGGACTTTGAGACTGGGGAGAAACATAAAGGCTTAGAGAGTGAAAGAAAGGTGTGTGCATGTGTGTGTGTGTGTGTGTGTGTGTGTGTGTGTGTGTAGGGGGGTGCAGAATACATGTTTCCCACCATTGTTTCGGGACTCTCCAGTTCTGAGAGATGCTTTTGGAAGCTTCTTTCCCCATGGCTTCTGGGTTGTTCTCTCACTTCATTGACGCTGTCCCCAATCACTAGAATTCAGTCTGTTTCCTCCAAACTTCAACTAAGTGTGCTGGTTTGTCTGGATCAGGGCTGGGTGCCTTCATCCTGGCTTCTAAACGTGACATGCTCAGAATGTAATGATGTCTGTCTCCTCTACTCTGTGCCAAGACACTGCAAGTGGAGTGGGCAGGTGATATTAAGCCTATACGTGGATGAAGCTATCAGGGATCCGAGGCTGAGTGCTCATTAGGAATAGAGCCAGGCTCCAGTACCATGAATTGCCAATGGGGTATGGGGACTTTGGAATGAAGAGATTGGTCCAGGGCTGGAGATATGGATCGGCAGTTAAGGCGTTTGCCTGCAAAGCCTAATGACCCAGTTCGATTCCCCAATGTCCACATAAAACCAGATGCACAAAGTGGTGCATGCATCTGGAGTTAATTTGCAGTGGCTAGGAGTGCACCCATTCTCTCTGTCTGTCTGTCTGTCTCTCTCTCTCTCTCTGCTTGCAAATAAATAAATATTTTTTAAAAGAGATGGGTCCAGAGTGGTAAGTGCATTTATACTTGGGAACAGAGTTCTGTCGTGTGCCCTCAGATCAAGTCTACCTCAGGCCCAGCTGCAATGGGTCTTAGACATGTCTTGTCTTTGCTGTACTACATGCCCACTGGGAGAGAGCTATAGAGGCAGACTTACTTGCTTAAGTTTCCTGGTAGCCCTCGGCAACTGGTCCTGATACCTTGGGGTTATACTACAGCTCCTGGGTTGGTTTGAGTTGCAGTGTAGATCTACCCAGCTGCTCCTGGACCTGGGATGACTTTTACAGCCCCTGGTGTTCTGCAGGTCTTCATCTCCAGCTTCCCTCAGCGACCATCATCTGGGATCAGCAAAGGGCATTCTGTTCAGTGGCACCTCATGACACTAAATGTGGCCTCTGTCCTCAGTGGGTCTTTATTTCCGAAAGGTCCCCAAATATCCTTTTTACACACTAACTTTAAGTGGATACCTCCTTTAGGGCAATGCTGCCTGTGTACAGAGTTAGGATCCAAAGCCAACTTTCATCACTTTTCTCTCTTGTCCTCTGGCAGTCTGTTCTGTATTGTTTTTGCCCTTGCCCACATGTTAATGTAAAGTTCATGGGCACGAAAATACTGTCTTGGGGCTGGGGAGGTGGCTCCATTGGCAAATGGCTTTCTGGGCAAGCATGTGGACTTTAGTTTGGATTCCCAGCACTCATAAATTGTAGGTGGGCATGGAAGCCAGGTTATAATCCTAGCACTTGGGAGGCAGAGACAGGGGATCCCCAGGACAAGCTGGCTGGCTAGTTTATCTGAATCAAGTGAGCTCTGGACTCAAGTGAGAGGCCTTGTTTCAATAAATGAGGGGAGGAGTAATTGAGGAAGAGACTCAATGTCAACCTCTGGCCTTTACACACACACACACACCAACATGCATTAAGCATATAAATACACACCCCCCCATACATACACATGCAAAAACAAGATACTGCCTTGTTCAGCTGTGGACCCCTAGCACCTTGTACAAGGCTCTTGCTACAAGGCAAGTGTTCACAATATATTAGTAGGTTGGCTGGTGGGTTGGATGGCTGCATGGATGAATGAGAAAAAGAAAGAAGGAAGGACAGTGAAGAAAGTGACTAAGAGAGGAAGAGCAAAGTGAGTTAGTGACAAGTTGGCCATCCTCTTCTCAGGTTCACAGTACAGCTCCTGTGAGCCAAGCCCACAGCTGCCATTCATGGAAATGTTCCTGGAAGAGTGCAGAGTCCACACACTGATTTTGTTAGTAATCTGCTGGAGCAAGCCTACTAGATGGCATGTCTAACTGACCTGTTCCATGTCTTGGAGTTTCATACCAGGGGACACTGACATGTCCAGCTCAGGGCTCCCAAGGTGCCCTACATAGTACCCTTCCATTTGGACCCTTACCATGTATCTTTGGAACACACACAAAATCTCCTCTGCTACTGCAGGTGGCTCATGAGAGTGAGGCCAAAGTCACTCATAACTCTCCACAGAGCCAGACTCCATTAATGGGGCAGGAGCCCAAGTCCTCCCCAAAGCTCAGTTACCTTGCCCAGCCTGCATAAGATGAAATAATAATTCTTCCTCCCCTTCCTCCACCTCCTCTTCTTTCTCCTCCACCTCCACCTCCTCCTCCTTCTTCTTTTTCTTTTCCCTGGTTTTTCAAGGTAGGGTCTCACTCTAGCCCAGGCTGACCTGGAATTCACTATGTAGTCTCAGAGTGGCCTTGAACTCATGGCAATACTTCTATATCTGCCTCCTGAGTGCTGTGATTAAAGTTGTATGCCACCATTCCCAGCTAAGGCAAACTTATCCTGTGAAACAACTATTAGCAAAAGGGTCCCTAGAACAGCAGCTGGGGTACCAGCACCTGCTGCCTGAGTGCATCCCATCTGGTCACTTCTGTACTAGTCAGGGACAGAGCTGGGTCACCCGAAACTTTTGACCCAGTCCACAGATGAGAAATCTGAAACTAGAGAGGGCGGTGACTTACCTTTTGTCCTCCAAAGATCCCAGCTGGAGTGACATCCCTGTGTGTGGGGGGGATGTATAGCTCCTTCCTGACTCCAAGATGCCTTTTGAAAAAAAAAACAAGTAAACAACAACAACAACAAAAAAGTCAACCAGACTGATGGGCTCTGGGGTTCCTCTCAGTGATGTGAACTTTAAACACATCTGTGTGTATACGGTGGCCAAGTCACCATCACAACTGCAGGGCAGTGGGAAATTATGCATGTTACTTTTTAAGATAGGACCTTGTCTTATAGTTTCAGAGCCAAAAGTGTTGTGACTTTCATGTGTGTGGTATTGTGTGTGTGTTGATGTGTGTGGCCACAGATGTGTTTGAGGGGTACACACGCATGGGTGTGGAAGCTAGAGATCAGTATCAGGTGCCTTCCTCACTTGCTTTCCACCCTACTTTTGTGAAATAACCTCTCTCACTAAACAAAGAGCTCCTGAGTTGGCTATCCTCCTATATCCAACTCCCCAGTGCCAGGATTATAGGTGCATGACACCACATTTGGCATTTTTATGTGGATACTAGAGGTCTGAACTTGGGTTCTCATACTTGCAAGATAAGCACTTTACCCACTGAGCCATCTCCTCAGTCCCTGTTATGACTTTTTATTGACAGAAAAAATGAGTGACATTCATTTTTGCATTAAGAAACCTGTTCCCACTGGGCACTCAGCCCTGCTGTCCCATAGTAGTTCTTACCCTTGTAATTGCTTGTTCAACACCCACGTTCCCACTTGACCGCACACCCCTAGACCACAGGGACATCTTTTACTGCCTGGCTGGGTTCTGGCCTACCACATCCTCCATAAATGCTGGGTGAATAAGTAAATAAACAAATCTATGATTCAGTGGAACTTGTCTGAAGTTTCTTGGTCATTCATTTCAGGTTTGTCTATACAACATCTTTTGAAATAAAAATCTCCTAGACCATGCTTTGAGGTGGGGACCAACCATCTTGTTTGTTTCATTCTATTTGATTTTAAAATTGCCTTGGGAAAGCCTTGAAAAATAAAATAGGAAATATGTGGTAACCGCTGACAGGCCACAACAAGTTCAGTTATGCACAGTGGGGAGCAGAGATGGGTGAGGGCGCTGGCTGTCTCTATCCAGGCTGCTGAGCTGAGCTGCAGGTGATGGTTTCACCTTCATGTGCTCTGGAATTGCCTTGGGGATGAGAAATCATTTTCTGGAAATCTGTTGTGCTTTTCACATTAGTCTTTGGGGAGTCATTAAAGCTATTTCTGACACCTCCTTCCCCTGCTTGCCCAAGAATTAATAGAACCTGCCTTCTGAGTGTGCAAGGGGTCCTGAGGGCCCAGCTCAGAGATCCCTGCTGTGGTGAGGATGTAACATCTGGGGTCCGTAGATGTGAAATCAGCCATGGATAAGAACATGAGTTAGAAACCAGAAGCAAGTGCGAGCTGCTCTTTCCTGTGTGATGTATCTATGGAGTCGTAACTTCCCACATGTGAATGAAGCCCCAGGATTAAGCTCAACTCTGTTTAGTTTACAGCATTGTCACTTGTGGAAAACAGGTGTTGGGCAGTTTGTTTGGAGTTTGGGATTGAGAGGTGCAAAAAGGAAGTGAGTTTCCAAGTCTGATCTCACACACATCGACCTGGTGAAGACATTTGCAATCAATGAAGGCTTCCTGTTTCCATCCTGAACCTACAAACTCAAGAGGAAGGAAGAAGAAGGTGGCTAGATCAGGTCAGTGGGGTTTCAAAACTGAGCCTCTCTGCCCTTGTTGCACATGAGGGAAAGGTGCATATGGTTCTGATTTTAAGGCTTTTGCACATTCCTCCAGTTGTGGCTGATTGTCCTGCCCAGCCAGCCTCGAATCCTCAGCCTCCAAACTGGTGTTCATATGATGAACACCAAGTGGACATGTTCTCTATCCCTCCATGGTGACCACCTGTGGAGGAGTGAAGGCTTAGTTTCCTACCACACCTCCCATCAGGAGTGAGGACTTGTCACTCCCCTTGAATCTGAGCCAGCCTCTCACCTACTTTGCTCATAGGACATGGCATGTGAGCAATGGAGAGAGGGGTCCTTCTAGCCAGGTGAGCTCCTAAGGTCCACTATCCTAGAGCAGAAGAACCATCCTGCAGAGCCTAGTCAACAGCAGCATTGTGATAGTGAGTGGTTGTTGTTTTGTCACATTTTAAAACATATGTTATGTGACAGTGGATAACTAAGAACCCCAGAGTTTGCTAACAAGATTTCTAAAGCCTGACAGTCCATTTTCCTCATTTAGTACAACCTACAGCATATAGTCAGGATGTAAATTGCTAAGGGAAATGATCTGCTTACTGACTTCAACATCAGAGCCAAATGAGTCCTTACAGAGCACCTTATCAGCCTCTTATTTAACAGGGAGGTGATCTTCCTTTGATAAATGTCACTTGGATATCTCTGTCCTTATCAAGCATGGAGAATTCTCCTGATGATGATTTCCTCAAATCATTGTAATCTGGAGTGAAGGGCTTGTGGGTCAGCTTAGTGGAAGAGTGCTTGTCTAGCATGCAAAAAGCCCTGAGCTCAATCCCTAACACGTGGAGGTAGAGGGAGTGAGTTTTCTATGGATAACATATCATCTGCATATGTTCCCATCCCCACCTCCAATCTTCCAGCAGTATCTTATGTTTCAAAGTTCAATGTTGGTCCCATGGCCACAAAATACCCAAGGACAAGAATAAAAGATGAGGCCTATTAAAAGTCAACCTCCTATTGAGATATTAGATCTAGACTTTGGATTCTTTTCTTCTGGCACCTATGGAGTAAGACATTAGCCAAATCCCCAACATATGGGCATCTATCTGGGCATCTATCTCCTGAGGCTCTCTAAAAGGTTTGCTTTTGTGTGCCTGGACTGTAACTTCTTACAAATGGCCGCTGTCTTGCTCACCAAGAACAGGACCAAATGGGCTCTCAGTGAATGAGTGACTTCCATGTTGTGACATGGAAGCACGACATGAGCAGAGTAAACACATCAGTACATGGTTGCTGTGGTCAAGGGAGGAAGTAAGAGGTTTCCTGGCACCTGGTTTCAGCATGAGATAGAGGAAAGGGGAAGCTTATAATCAAATCTCCCTTCTCTCCTCTTCCCAAAATCTGTGCATCCCATGAGGGGACAGATATGGGAGATGGCAGGTGCTCATCCAAAGTACCTCAGGGGCAGTTCCACATGCCACCTCTGGCTGCTCTCTCTGGCTTGTCTGACCTCTTACTTTATGCCCAGCTGAAGCTGGCAACCAGTGTTACCCTCTGGACCATGTGCATATCCCTGCCCTATACCCAGGCTTTCTTGGAAGAAGCCAGTGCTGTACTAGAAAGGTCTGATGCCTGGGATCCCCTTCCCCCACAGCCTAACAAGGAGCATTTCCTCAGAGCGGAACTACTACGCATAGGCCCAGAGGAGGGATTCATAAGCCAGGTTTATTAACCAGCTGAGAGGCAAGTAGCTAAGCTGGGGCTGTGGTGCTAGGGAGGTTCAGTCAAACATCACCACATTTGTTTATTTTTTTTAAGTTTCTGAGCGAATGTATATGTCTGTATGTTTAGAGATTGGCAGCCCTGGAAAATGAAGTTTATTTATCCACCAGATACACATCACATAAACAGCTGCAAATGGCTTTGCTTCCCATGTGGCTGCAGCTTTCAGCTTTGACCCACTGTGGCTCAGTGGTGACTCCATTTTTTTTTTTTTTTGCACACACTGCCCTCAGTTAGGCCAGTACACAAGCTGTGAGCTACGTGAGGTAGAAAACCTGCCTCAGGCTCTGGGTGGGTTTAAGATGAAGCTTCTACTTGTAATAAGGGTTTGACTTCCAGAATCTTCTCTGGCAGTCTTGAATCATCTCACTAATTTTTTCATTCAACAAACCATTATTCTTTGTTCCTGGGCCATGTTAGACTCTGCTGATGCCAAGATGATGAGACTAGCCCCTGAGGGACCCTGACTGTCTCTTCTGTTTCCCCAGCAGAGACAGCTGTCCCTCATCGTCCTCAAGCTCAGTTCTCATGTGTGTCTGGAGAGTGAGCTTAAGAAAGCTTTCAGAAATGAGGAAGGTCAGGATGCTGAAGTGTTTGGAAGTCATTCTTTGCTCTCCACCCAACTCTGCTGTGATTGGGGACCACTCTGTCCACACAAGTTCTAATTTATTAAATGTGGGTGTCCGGAAAACAGAGTGAAATTCCTGGTCTGTTGCAGGATGTATGTTGAAGAGAAACCTCCTCATTAGTTAGGACAAGCAGATAAAGGGAGAGAAATGAGCAAGGATGGGGACCAGTGCCCAGCATCTTGTCTGTCATGTAGACCCCGTAGATCTAGGGCCCTTGGCAGGAAACCTTGGCAAGAGGATTCAAACAAAACTGTTTTTCTTTATAGGAAGACAAGATCAGGTTTATAAGATGGGTTGTTGTGGGACCAGGAGAGGCAGTCGGATGATATCTTGCCTGAAAGTTAGTCTTATGAGCACTGCAGCCTTTGGAAAAGCACCTTCCTGGATTTTCATCACCTGGTAGAGTGGAGTCTTCACTCCACCTTTCCCAAAAGACTGGCTTCCCAGTCAGTTGGTCAGCAGGATGTTGAAGGTAGCACCCAGCTGGCTCTATCAATGGGAGTAGCACCCTAGGGCGTGAGACAGCAAACTCCACAAAGTGGTGGAACCCAAAGAATAGCTGAGCATGGACCTGGATGGCCCAGGGAAGTCAAAAGTTCACCCCAGACAGAGAGTAGGCCCAGTCAAGGTTCAGGGAGATACTGATCTCAGGAGAGGTAGGGGCCATCCAGGCTGGAAGGAAGGCCAGAGGGAGGAACAATTCCTCCAGGTCTGATCACAGTGACTGTGCCCACAGTGATAGAGGGGATATAACTTGGGTATCACCAACTGCTTCTATTTATTAAGCCAGCTCGAGGTGGGGCCACACGGGAAGTACTTTCCCAGCATTGGGTTTGTTTGGGCCTGAAATGTGACCCTCTAAAATAGATGTTGAAGTCATTGTCCCTCAGTGTCTATGAGTGTGACCCTGTTTGAAAATGGGATCTTTGCAAATGTCATCAAATTCATTTCCAGAGTTCATTAATGCTGATGCTAACTCAATATGACTGGTGTCCTTCTGAGAAGACAGATGTGGAAACATAAAGAGAATGTCAGGTGACACAAGAGGCAGTGGTTGAAGGGCCGAGGAACAAGACAAGGGACTCCAGGAATGCCTGGGTGGCCCACAATGGCTGTCAACCTCCAGAAGCTAGAAGAAAAGGGGAAGAGACCTTCTACGACTCATTCAGGAGGAAACATGAATGTACAAGATGATTCTAGCTATCACCAAATAGATACCCTGACTTTATCAATCATTAGAAACAGGCCTGCGCTGCCAGGCAGAGACCCAGAAAACCAACCCTAAGAAAGACATCATAAGAGTTTCTGATCAGCTCTCACCATACGAACGGAGCTTTCCCACATGAGTCCAGATGGAAGGAGAAGGTGGTTAGTTGCCTGCCTCCCTGGTACTTGTCTCTGCTTGTCCACCTGTGAACCTGGCTCCTGTCCAGAATGGGGTCTCCATATGTAATACCCAGTCTGAACTTCCAATAAATGATGAATAATGTTTCAACATATGAATACTACAATGTTTGCTGCTGTGATATTGGGAACATTCTTATAATAAAAAATTATTTATTGCTTATCTGAAATGAAAATTTAATTTAGTGTGTAGCAATTACCTCCTCATTGCTGGGACAAAACATCCAACCAGTAGCAGCTTATAGAAGGAAAGAGTTTATTTCTGGCTTGCAGTGACGTTTCATCATGGTGGAAAGGCATGGCAGAAACAGACAGGCTTTTGTCACATCTACACAGCAGCAGGGAGGAGCTAGGGAGCTCCCTAAGAGTGGCAAGCAGGGGCTGGGCTATAACGCCCCAAGGCCCACCCCCAGCAACACAACACACCTCCTCCAGCAAGGCTTCACCTCCCAAAGGCTCCACCTACCATCCAGGAGTAAGTATGAGGCTTAATTACAAACACATGAGGCTATGAGGCATATTTCACATTTGAGCCACCACAGGGTATCTTGCTCTTATGTATGTATGCATATGGTGTGCATAGGTGTGTGTGCTTGTTCACAGGTATGTGGATGCCTGTGCACCAGTGTGCCTGCATGTGGAGGTCAGAGGTTAATGTCAGGCATCTTTATCACTTCTTCACCTTATTTTTGAAAAATATTTTTTTGTAGGCAGAGATACAGGAGAGAGAGAGAGAGAGAGAGAGAGAGAGAGAGAGAGAGAGAGAGAGAGAGAGAGAGAGAGAGAGAGAGAGAGAGAGAGAGAGAGAGAGAAAGTATAGTTGTGCCAGGGTCTCTAGCCTTGGACTCTGGAGGTAACTGCCTTAACCACTGAGCAATCTCTCCAGCCCCCCACCTTAATTTTTGAGATAGGGTCTCTCACTGAACCTGGAACTTACTGATTCAGCTAGTCTGCGATTACAGGTGTGCACCACCAAGCCAGGCATATCACATAGGTGCTGGGGACCCAAACTCAGGTCCTCTGCTTCCATGGTAAGTATGTTACCCACTGAGCCATCTCCCTGCCCGCTACCCAGAACCCTCAGGAGTCTGAAGGGTCTGATTGACAGGAAATGAAGGGGAAAATTATCTCTATTTCCAGTTTGTAGCATGCAAAGGACTTTTTCAGAGAAAGCAAATGGATCATTTTCCATATCCCCAGAATATGGGACAAGTGGGAGTTTAAAGCAAATGATGCTTTAGTTGGGGAAAAAAATGATGAATCTGCTGACCATGGATATGCCCATATTTGAATGGCTTTGTGAGGCGGGGAGGTTCAAGGGACCTTTAGAAGAACTGAGCAAGCACTCTGCTCTGAACAATGCAAGCAACCACTGGAGTCATTCCTGGTAGAGAAGAATCTTGAAGATGGTTAGCCTATAAAGGTAGAGGGCCCCAGGAGGCACAAATGACTTGTCCTAGGTTGCAGAACAGAAAGAAGTGGCATGAAGTGAGGCCATGGTTAGGACGGGGGCAGAAGCCTGTAATCTGGACATCATACCTCAGTTCACCTTGAACCCTGCTCTTTGCCTGAACCAGTCTTCAACCCACACACTCTGCTAGACAGGTGTTCTTACAGTTGTTCTTGATTAGCATGGGGGGTGTTGGTACCACCCATAGATACCCACCCCTGCATATTCAAATCCCTTATAATGACATAGTATTTGCATATAAACTAAAACGTCTCCAGTAAACTTTAAATCACCTTTAAATCAGGTGACATAAAGACAGGGGCAGAAAAAAGTAATTTTGTAATTTTTTTCCCCAAATATTTTCCGTCTGTCGGTTGTCTCTGTGGACAGGGGACAGAGGATTCAGAGAACAGAGAACACTTCACTCTTCAGATGAATAAGTGGCAAGAAGGAGCCAACAGAGAGCCAGGGCAGGCAGCTGGACTGCAAATCTCATGTTCACGGTCACTAGTCAGCCAAGGCTGCAGCCTGCAGATCCGCAGGCCCACTGAAAAAGAAGCCAGCGTCTCCAAAGCCATCTCCCACCCCATGACAGTGAGCTTGGCCAGCGCTCAGTGCCACAACTGGATCTGTTATCAGCAGGTCACAGTGTTACCTCACAGGGTCTTTGAGGTTGAAATGTGATGACCCCTTAACAGCCATGATCACAGTGCTGGAACTTAGCACTCAGTAAATGTCTACCTGTGTCAAGGGCGCTGTTGCCACAAAGCTCCAAGTCACCCAAGCAGGAGGTGGTTCCCAGCTCTAAGAGAAGCAGCAGTGGCCAAGAACCCAAGGTCTTTCCTCATCCAGGGAACCTGTGGTGATGACTTCCAAGAGAGGACACACAGCCCAGAGCAGGGCTGTCTGCTCTGCTTTGGTAGAGCAGATCTGAGGTCCCCAAGGAGGCTGGCACCGCACAGGGTTGATCTGGGTCATCCAGGTGGAGAGATTAGACTGTAAACTGGAAATGTGGGGCCGCCTCTCGGGAGCTAAACCACCCTGAGGACAGAGAAGCAGCTGGAAGTAACAACACCCCAGGTTGTCGCCCTAGAGGATGCCAAG
>PVHP010027751.1:0-23620 GCA_004024765.1 Zapus hudsonius
TTTCTGTTACCATTAGTATAAACGTGCTGAGCATTCAAGACACATGCACTTAGGAGGGTTACACTGAAATGTAAAGAGAACTTGTTACTTCAATGAAGCAAGGACATATAGCCATTGTATCCAAGTGAGAGTGAGTATAAGGTGCATTACATATGACATACAAGGATTAAAATAAAATCTTTTAAGTCACTCTACTAGATGAATGGCTAATCATTACTGTGGGTGTGTGTGTGTTATGCACATGTGTGTGGACATGCATGTGCTTCATGTCAGGTGTCCTCCTCTTAACAAGGTTTCTCACTTAACCTTGGGTTCTCCATTTTTCAAGTAGACTGATTGAGCAGCAACCCAGCAATCCTCCATTCTCCACACGCCTCAGTGCTGGAGTTGCAGGCCTGTGTGGTCTCTGGGGATAAAACCCAGGTCCTCACTTTTGTGCAGCAATTGCTCTTATCCACTGAGCAATCTCCACTGGCCCTAAACCAATCCTTTTATTTCAGTGTTACATTAACTCCTTGTAGCTTCACTATCACGTGCAAAGAATCTCTCCTTAGGTTCTTAGTGATTTTTTAACTGTGCTCATTTCTTAGGTGATTTCCCTATAATTTAGTTTTCAAGCTACTAGCATGCAGATGAAATTAGATAAATTATTATACAATGAAAAAAGTTTCAATAGAGAACAATGATAAACTGTTAAATAACAGCAGGTACAATTATTATTACTTTTACTTTAAGAATAATCTCAGAGATTTGGGCAACATCTATCATGAATATCCCCAGAAAGTAATATACCTGGGAACAAAGATGAAAAACAAATCGAACAACCAGAAAGAGCAGAAAACATACCACGAAGACCCATCAACATTTGAACATATTTTGCTTATAGAAATGTCCCTTTCATAGACTCAAGTCAGCCACATTAATATCTATAAGCTGTAAAAAAAACTGTTTAACTTTTCTAAGACTCTATTTTCACAGTGTCAAATGAGGAAAATAACTTCCTTGAAAAATTGACATGAAATTAAAGGTGCCACCTAGAAGGTACATAATTAATGGTAACTATTAATACTTGGTGGTATTATACTTGGTTTTTCAAGACCATAGTAAACTCCAAGGAAATAAAGTACAATAATGAAGACACAATACATAAAACCTTATAGTTAGTATTATAAACTCCAGACCCCAAATGCAGGTTTAGATCCTAACTCTACTAACTAGCTGTGGAATGTGGGCAACTTGCTTTCAAAGCATAGGATGCTGTAGGTATCAGAAGAAGCTGGTGTCATTGATACCTGAATCAATCTTCAAAACTCTTCTCAAGTACCCTTCTCTAATTATTAAACCAGGGATTATAGTTTCTCATTGCACTGTTTTTCACCTAAGCAACACTTCCCTAAATTGTAATTACAGATAGATATTAATATTTTTTCCTCCATTAGACTGACTCTAAGCTCTATGAGGGTAGGAATTCTACCTATGTAATTCAGCGACTCTCGCAGCTGCTAACAATGTATCCATACCGTCAATTAATATTTTTGAGTCAATGAATGGAAAGAATTTTGTTTCTATTGACTTCTTAGAATTTTTTACTTGTATGAAAATTAAAAAAATATATTTATTGGGAACTTTAATATATGAACACATTGCAAATTGGTCAAATTTCCTAGATGGTAATACCAGAGACACTGTATAGGAGTGAAGTATGAATACAGAAATGGAAGGAAAAGTACATTCATTTGTAATCCTTTATTGTATCACACTAGTTCTGAAGAATATTTTAAAAAATGGTAAGAGAAAGAAAGAAAGAAAGAGACAGGCAGACAGACAAAGACAGACACAACCCAGCAATCAGAACAGTTTCCTGAGCTGACTGGTTCATGTAGTGGGATCACATGGTTTAGCAGCCTACTGCTTTCTCAAGACTAACTGTTCTCAGCCAACATGAAAAATCGCACAGAAGGATGAATTTACATTTGTTGTAGAGTGGAACCTTCTTGAGTATGTTATCTATATGACCTTCATGTGTCCTGTATAACAGAAGCGTTTCATAGTAGCACTGCTCCAGCTCAGTGATTCCCGACTCCTGCTCTACAGGAAGATTTCTCCTTGTGGCTATAAGTTGACTATAAACCAATGGAAGACTCACTTGGGGAGAGTGTCTCCTCTCTCCTTTACTAGTGGATGGCTGTGGCTCTCTTAAAAAAGGCTGCCTTCCTTATGGAACATTTTGTCTTGGCAGCTAAAGAAGCAATATTATGGTACAGAAATATGTTCCCATTTCCCATGCATATATGTAAAAATTTCCTTAGGGATTAGTCGGTATGAGCCATAGTTCAGTGAATGTACTTTCGATGTTTAAAAATCTTCATATTTTGTTTTTCTTACTATCTCACAAACACTTTTAGGATGGTATTTTGTCAACTGATCCAGCAGTCCTAGTTATAACTAAGGGTTGATAATACCTTATATGAAGTAAACTCAAGATTGAAGAGTCATGTAAAAAAGCTTAGAAATGAATCCATACAACATAGGTCTCATACTCACTAGTCTAGCGGCAGTGGCTGAGTACGTGTAAGTAAGAGCTGCATGCATGGGAGTTGGGGGTGAATGCCTGGCTTCCTTCCAGTGTTAACTAAGTCCTGGACAAGTTTCTGAACTCTTCCTACATCAGTTTCCTCATGTGTCAAGTAGGGACAATAAAAGAACTGCCTCATAAGGTTGTTATGCAGGAATAAATACATGCCAAGAGCTTAAAACAGTGCCCGACTAGTAATAAGTACAAAAAAAATTTTAGCTACAACTGTAATCATTCATTTATCCAGTTTCATTTTTAATAGTTTGACCTGAGTATACATTTCCTAAATTTTTGAATATTGAATCATAGAAAACAAGGGAAATATAAATGTACAAACCAGAAAAAGAGATAAGTATAAGAAGTAAGTCATGTTTACATAGGGAGGTACTTTACTGTTATGCCTATGTTTATTCAGAGCAATTAATATTGCAATAATATGCTAGAACAAACTTGAACAGCATAATGAATGTTTGAAGACCACGTTCCAGAACTTTCATCAACCCACTAGGCTTCACTTTCCACTTCTGTCTCCAGAGAAAACAAAAGAAAATTTTATTTCGACCTGTTCTTAAAGCAGATACCTAACTTCTCCTAAACTTCGATTAGTTGTTTTTCTAGTAAGAGATCTTTGATTGTCATGGGATAAAAGCAAAATAAATCTTAATTAATTACATAAAATACTAAAGCTAACATCAAAATAACCAAATTATTTTGGGTATAGACCTATGGCTGGACACAGTTGGCAACTAGCATCAATGAATTAACAAACAGTATTTCTAATATTGAGCGTTTCTAGCCTTTACATCAATTCTTTGACAAATTATATTTTCAGTGTTACTTATTAATCTTATAGGAAAATTCTTCATGAAGAAAACACATAATCAGTTATTCGAAACTTTAGCAAGGACTGCAAATCCCTGGTGAAAAAGAGAACATCAAGTCCTCCTCCCATTAAGTTACATACGCTGGCACTGTTAGAGCACTTGAGACTGCTCACAGAGCCTCCCCGCTGGTGTTGTTAGAGCACCCGAGACAGCTCACAGAGCCTCCCTGATGACATTGTTAGAACACCTGAGACAGCTCACAGAGCCTCCCGATGGCATTGTTGGAGCACCTGAGACAGCTCACAGAACCTCCCTGATGACATTGTCAGGATACCTGAGACAGCTCACAGATCCTCCCCAATGGCATTGTTGGAACACCTGTGACAGCTCACAGAGCCTCCCTGATGACATTGTTAGGACACCTGAGACAGCTCACAGAGCCTCCCCGTGAACCCCTACCCTCTACAAGTCCCCTCATTCGGATCTTGGTTGCCACAGGCTGGGACGCCTGTTTCAAAGTTTTGCTGTCACCTCTAGTTTTGAGCATTTCTGCCCTCCAAGGTAGTAAAACCAGAGTGCGTGCATTTGGGGTGGGGGTGGATCTCAAGCCTCTCTCCCAGTCTGCTTGCTTATTCAAAGTCCACGCACCTGAGACTTCAACCTCACCGCAAAGCCCCCTCCCAGGGGCGCCTGATCCCCACGGCTGTGTGGACGCGCACGGAGACCCCACCCCCGGGGCCGCGACGGGGGAGTCCTCACCTCCGTCTTCTTCCTCCAGGGAGTTCATGCAGGGGAAGTAGCCCGCCAGAGCCTCGAAGGAGGCGGACAGGCTGCTCCGGCTCTGCGAGCGCTGCATGGAGCGGGGCGCGGCGCCCGCGCCCCCCAGACCCTGCCGGCCCATGGCGGCCTTGGCCGAGGACCCGCTCTTCCCGCGGTACAGGATCCGAGGCGTCTTGGCGGCTGGTGCGCGCGGGCCGCGGCGGTTCGGGGCGCGATGGGGCCGGGATGATGTCGGGACCCGAGGCTGCGGACCTGCCTCCCCGGCCCGACCCGGGGCTCACCCCGCCGAGCGCACCCGGCGGAGAAGCGGCGGCCGGAGGCGCGGTCCCGGGTCTCGCCCGGGCGCCCTGGCTCCCTCGATCCCCCTGGATCCCTCGCTCGCTCCCTCGCTCCTCGCCGGAGGTGCGGCCGGGCTGCGCCGCCGCCAATGCGCGCTCGCGAGGGGAGGGCCGCGCCGCCCCGGAGCCGGCGCTGCCTCCTCTCCTCTCTCGGCGCGCGTGCCAGCCCGGAGGATGGTGACCAATTAGATGCAATGAATAAGGCATCTCCAATTGATAAGGTGTTGGGAAAATTTCCAGGACTCGCTTTACAATTTGTTCACACACCTCAAGCACAGGCAAGAAAAACAAATTTTCTCCAAGTCCTAACACAATGGCTTAAGGAATTTTTACCAGGTTTTATAAAAACCAAAATCCTACATTGACACTCTATCTTTTGAGTAAAGAAAGTCAAAGGGGAAAGGTTCCATAAGAAAATCAAGAACCCGACAGCACCAACGCTGACAATGAGGTCTGCAGTTTTGATTTTAGGACTTTTTAATATCTTTCTATAAAGAAAAGCAACCAGCTACTGTTTGTTGGTAAAGTAGTAACAGACACTTTTACGTGTAGAATATAAGTAAAAGATAACATCTTTTTTAAAGCATAAATTTGGAAGCAATACAAACTAGAAACAAAGCAAAGTTAAGGATTTGCAAGTTGCAAATACCTATCCCTGAATGTGAAGCAATTTCAATTCTTATTAGGAATCAGAAGACTAGTCTACTTTTCTGTTACCTTAAACAAATCATTCAACCTCTTGGTTTTCCCAAGAACTAACAAACACACACACACACACACACACACACACACACACACACACACACACACACACAGCTCAAGGTTTTTATGAGTTACTGAGCTTCCATTACTCATTCAGTCAATGTTAAATGAACTAGTAATGCCATGTAACTGTAGATGTTTATAATTGTGATGAAGCAGGTAAAAGTCCCTGCTGTCATGGAGTTTACTTAAGTGGGCTTGGGTGGGACATAGAAAAAGGGGGATAAGTGCATGAGTTAAAGGGTATGGAATCCACTGTAATTTAGAAAGGGTTATGCAGCAGGTCTCCATATTGATGTGGTTTGGGGAAGAGGTTTGATGAAGTTGAAGTAGAAAGAAGTCCAAGTTCAAAGGCCCTAAGTGTGATGTCCTGACATGATCACAGAGCAGCTAAGAGGCCAAGGTGGCTTGAGCAGAGCAAGCGAGAAGGGGACACATCACTCAGGGCCTTCTAAGTATGTTAAGGATTTTGGCTTTGAACATCACAGGTGTGAGATCAGAAGGTATTATAAAGGCATGTGTCTAAAAATTAGAAATGTTACAGCACAAATAATAGAGCCATTTTAACAAAAAACATTTGATATTTAGATTGACTTGTTTTTCTGATAACTTTCATCCTTTCTCATTAGTATTCTTGCTCCTATTCCAATTTCCTTTTCATTATTTGCCTTCCTAACACCAGCATTTGAAAAGAACATTGATAAAAATCAGAGAACTCTATGAGCACCTTTTCATGCCACATAATTTTTATGCAGAGAATAGAAGCTTTTTTTTTATCTAACAAGACTTTGATTATGAGAATAAAGAGAATCATAGAATTTTTGAAGCTGAAAGGATTTATTGAAAGTTGCCCAATGTTTTTTGAACAGTGGGTTATGAATTTTTAGGATGTTCTGAAAATAACTTACTGGGATTTGATTGGCATTTTAAAGAATAAAATGAAATAAAATAATCAGAGTTCAGCTTAGGTAGTAAGTGTATGAACTACATTAATATGTGTGTGCACATTGAGTTATGATGTGCAATGTCATTCTTGCCTTTTAAACAGTTTGAAAAACATAAACATAAGACCTATTTCCTAAATGAGGGAATTTAGATTGAAGAGGAAAACATTTGTTGCTCTTGCTTGTATTTTTACAAATCATGTTTATAAATTTTCTTGTATTTTTACCAGGTTATTGGTTATTTTCCAGAATGGAGAAGGGACAATGAAAGCAACCAGCTGTGGCCATGTGAATCCAATTACTCTTGGAGAAGAGTTTATCAGTTAGACTCTCTTAATGCAAAAGTTGCCCGTTTAGAAAATTTTGATAAGGCATTCCTAACTTCCAGGCAGGAGGAGGCAAGTATCAAGGAAGAGGGTTGAGCAGAGAATTCCTAAAGAAATAAAGAGAACAGAGATGGGTGGAGAATTGTTGTCTATCATCCTGGAGTTGAAGGTTACGTTGTAAATGCTCATTCTGGGTCTCTGCTAGAGACCGCACGGGAGGAAGAGTCTGAGAACTGGATCGAGTGGTCGTGGGAATAACCTGGTGAAGCTTTCTTGAGTTAGTGATGCTCTGGGCACCAAGAATGGGTTAGTCTGGAGAAGTCTGCATCTGGCCATTTCTACAACTTCAGAACAAGGTTATCCTGGGAAGTGTTTACATACTTTTCATGAAGATTTTAGGAATTACTGATAAAGTGACAGAAGAGCGGCTCAAGAAGGAGGGAGAACTAGAGGAGGAGAAAATCAACTCAGCTGTGATTGCTGAGAACTGGTTAAATTTGTGACTTTATTTGGAAATGCTTCATTTGTAATTTAAGAATGTGAATTGCTAAGATTATTAGATGGAAAAACAGTAAAGTTACCTCACATTTTGCTTTAAAGCAAAAGTATTGGCACACAGCCACCTGAGACAGATAATAATGACCAGAGAATTCTAGTCTAGAACAATCATTTGGAAATTATTTTGAAATTATTAAAGAAATTTAGAATTCCACTTTCTGATTCTATGCTCAATTTCTTTCTATCGGCAGTAACTTATTTAAATAACATTTCTAGTTATATATATACACACATATATATGATAAGATATAGTTATTGTTTTTTTCTTTTCTTTTTTAATTCTTTCTTTTCTTTCTTCTTTTTTTAAGACAGAGGCTTACAATGTAGCTCAGGCTGGTTTCAAATTCACAATATTTTTGCCTAACTCTTCTGTGTACTGAGATAAATGTGTGCACATCACATATTTGTTGGTATATGTGGACTTTTTTGTTTTGTTTAATTTTTTTGGATTTTTCAAGGCAGGGTCTTGCTCTAGCCCAGGCTGTCCTGGAAATCACTGTGTAGTCACAGGTTTGCCTGAAACTCACAGTAATCCTTCTGCCTCTACCTTCCGAGTCAAAGGCGTGTGCCACCATTCCTGGCTTTGGTATATATGTTTTTAATAAGTTGCGTAGTAAGTTCCTTATTCTACTATGATATAACTACTGTCATATAAAATAGATTATTAATGACAAATTGGTCCCAATAGAATATATGTAGACTATATGTAATATGTATTGCATATATAATTTTGAATACATATACTTCTCAAATGATGAACCACTATATTTCATTACACAGAACCAAGTGTTATTATAAACCAATTGCCCAAATGATCTATTTTCTTACTCACTAACGCATAACTAGAGAAAAAGAGTCACAAGAACATAATAATTTGCTATCTAAGAAGAAATTATGACCTTGAAAAAGGATTCCACCAGAAAATAAGAAAATCATCTCTTCTAAAGGATATGCACATATAACTTGCACATACTACGAAAGCATGCCACTCATGCCAGTCAATAAACATACACTGACATGTTTTATAGACAAACTTTAGTGTTTATAAAACACATTATATCAATATGCCACTTAGTTCTTACATCAATTCTGAAAGAATGTCCTTTTTATAAGTGTGCTAAAAAGACTTAACAATATGAAGTTATTTACTTGATACTACAATGCAGGTCTTGAACTCATATGGTCTGATTCATTAATGTCCTGTATACTATATTATGGATGTCTCGTGTGCTTATATAAAACAAAGGTCAATAGATAGAACTACTCATATTAGTAAATATTAAATTTCTTATCTAAGATAATAAATATTGACCATACTTCTTTAAAATCTTGATGCTTATTCTATGTAGCAATGTAGTCCATGTTTGCTTTTCTTATAAAGCATATCAATATTGCATATTCATATGACCAGAGTATGAGATTAAATTTGAACCAAACAATCTTTCTTACCATTCCTATGCTTATGTCAATATGGTAGAGAAAAGTTGTAAGCTTTCGTGATTTCCGTTTTCAAAAGTATTTTTAGCTTTTACTCAGCAGATTTTGAAAGTGAGAAACAGATGTTACACTTTACCAGCTGGTCATTCTACAACTTTCACAGAAGTTGAAGATGTAAAACTATATTTAGATATGAGAAGGCATAAGAGAAGGATTAAATTATCAGTATTTTAACTACCTCTTCAGTGAGACTGATGGTAATATCTGTTTTTATTTCTTAAGATAACATGTCTATGGAAGCAAGAAAACAAATTTATTGATAAACCTAAAACATTTTGATATGACTTGACTTGAGGATTGAAGAAAAACAGTCTCTAAAAGTCAAAATCCTGAGTCATGAAAGCAGAATGCTGAGGCAACAGAAAAGAACAAATGTCTGTGCACATAATCTTAATTATCATAATAATAAATAACTTTATGTTCTTAATATACCTTAGTTAATTTAATAAATACAATAAGGTAGTTACTTTCATTATTTCCACTTCCCAATAAATGTGCTTATCACATGCCAGGCACAATTCTAGTCACTGTGGAACCAATAACAAACAAAAATGGAGAGAAGATCCTACCCTTGTTGAGGTCCCACTCTAGTGGAGTAATGACCAACATATTTATCCCACTTACTATACATCAGGCCTTTCCCCAATGACTCTACATGCCTGTACATAAGACCATTTCATAAGCACACAATGCTATTAGGGAAATACTATTAATAAACCCATAAAGATGAGGAAACTGGGAAACTGGTTTATTAAGAAATGAAACTAGCAATTAGTGTTTTGTATGATGCAGAGTACTATACTTTGACCAATATCAAAAACAGCAAAGCAAGAACTGAATCAGGATCTTCTAACACTATATTCCAAAGTCTTAACTGGTTAAGTGACACAGTGTAAGACAACACACTGAGACTAACATTTAGGAAATGGCACTGCCAATAAAAACTGCTTTTCCATCTATAGCAAGGACCTTTTAGCATGGTGGATCTATTTTAATATATATATATATATATAATATATATACATATATACTATATATAGTAAAATTTAAATTTATAAAAAATTAAAATTATAAAATTAAATTTATATATATACATATATATATAATTTAGCTATCACCAGAAACATTTGCTAAATGTCCTTAAGAAGTTTTTAGAATCAATTATAAGTATGACTCTTTAGACCAAAAAAAATTACATAAGAACTCAGCTTCCAAAGAATATGAGATGTTAAATATAATAGCAATTTATTTTTGCTTTGGTTACTCTTGAAAGTAGATTTCCAAAAAAAACAAAACAATCAATTCCAAACCATATGTTTTGTATGAATAATCTCAAAAATTAGAAGAATTCTCATAGTATCTATATACCTTCTACACAAGTTTTTAAATAACAAAATTAAATATTTTAAAATAAGATGCATGGAAGAAAAAAAGGCATGCTTTGTTTTACTGATAAGATTAAGCATGATCCAATAATAATGTAAATAACTACAGACTGATTAGAAAGAGTGACATTTAAAATTACAGGTTTATGGCTAAGGAAAACAGAGAAATACCATGATTCAACCTTTCATGACTTCCTTTATAATATGAGTCCTTCACCTGCCTTCTTTCTTCATTCATTCAGATATTTAATGAGACCCAGATATTAGACTCCCTTTAAAGAACTGCAGGTAAAATATACATGAACCTGGCTTAATCTTCAAGGATTTCAGAGTCAGATGGTGGGAGGTAGACAAGAAAAGGAAATGCAACACAATGGTATACAAGTGTTAGGGTCTAGATCCTGGGTGACATAACCTAGGGAGTGACCAGCTTTAGTCAGCTGATCCAAAGAAAATTCCACAGGTGTGACATCTGAGCTGCATCATGAAGGACAAAGCAGGAGACAGGAGTGGAGAACACTGAAACTGGACATCACTTTGCCCTGACCACAAGAACTAAGGGCTGACTTTGTACTTCCAATGGGGTAAGAGCTTAGGCCTCTCATGAGGGCCTCTCTTTCCCACTGGTGGTGGTGTTGGCAAGTATGATTTCCAAGTCTGAGAACCCCTGCTCCAGTATTCAGTTGCACTATTCTAATAAATGCGGTAGCTTTTTGATTTCTGAAGATATAGAAGAAACCAACTCAAACCCAAACTGCTCTTCCTCCTATATGCTCACAACACAAATAATTATGTGATTCCTGAATGCGCATGAGAATTTCTCCCCAGCAGCAAGCCAGCAATTGGTTCTGGAGCAGGGTGCCTTCAACTTCATTTCTGACACCAACTGAAGGTAGCACTGGATCCTACAAGGAGAGGGTTTGGTACCCAGACTGCTTCCCACCCCATTTTACCTGCCAGTTACAGCCCGTGATTACTTTATCTGTGCTTCTGACCAGCTATAAAATGGGGTTCCCAAAACCTCCTCCTGAGGATGGATTACAAATTCATGAAATACTTAGGTATCCTGTCTTCTTACAAAAGCTACAAGTCAAGAAATTCCTGCAGCAAAATACAGAGAAGGAGGAGGGAGCTTCTATGCACCCCTCACACATTACCTTCTAGGAACCTCCACATGGTTAGCTATCTGGAAGCCCTCCAAACTACTCCTTTGGATTTTTATGGTGACTTCATTGCACAGACATGAATGGAGTAGGGGCAACCATGTCAAAATGCAATCAAAAACAAGGGCGTTATTTAATAATGTTAAAGACTGGGAGGGGAAAGCCAGTTAGGGCCTGCCTGCTCAGAGTCCTCAGCTTTTCTTCTGGCAATGAGTCCAACCCCTTCAGAAATGAAGGTCTTATCTTACTACTAATACTACACACACACACACACACACACACACACACACACACACACACACACGCTCATAATAATATAGTGATAAAATTATATAAAGACTACATAGTAAAATTAGAAGAACAAACTATCTCTTCTAATTCCCATGGGAATCTAGATGCTGAGTATTACCTAGACTCTTCATGATAGCATTATGAGATCAGTGGTTCTTGAGATTTTTGTGAGTTTAATGCATCATCAGCAATGAGATTGTGCAGTACTATAAAATTTGTGAGCATTTAAACATGGATTATTCATTCCTTATTCAACTACTAGTAATTCATTTACTCATTATACACAGTGCTCTTACTTTTTTTCCTTGTATATTTCATGTAGTCACTTAATATTCATGGGAGTAAAGAATCATTTTCTTCTACCTAAGATATATGGTGTTTAGATATACATCATTATAAATTGTTTACACTGCTTCAAATTATGCTGATGTAAGAAGTAGAAAATTTAATAGTTTTCATAGATGTTTAACTTGTAGATGCCTCAATTTTTTTATTGTCCATAATGAGTTACAATATTTAGTGGGCTCAATTTTTTAATTATATATAAAAATAAAAGATTTTCAACAAAGTGATTTAAAGGATAGAGATCAAAGGAAGTAGGGAAGAATTAGGATTCTGTCAAGGCATTGCTAATATAGGATTATAAATATTATACTGGAAAAACATTACCCATGGAACAGTTCATTTTACAGATCTGGGTCAAACATCACTCACTAGATTGGGGGTAAGTGAACTTCTACCTGGAGGTAGCTCTGTTCCTAGCTCAGTGTATTTGGTGAACAGTAAACAATGGTATGCACAGCGGATGGTTTAGGTCACTAAGTTAAACAACTCATCATCAGCTGACTCCCACTTCAGGCACTTCATGGTAAGGATGGTAAGGATGTCTTCTAGAAATGATCTGCCATCTTGCTCATGTAAAACTTCAAAATAGTTTGCCCACTGAATAATGTAACTCATTATGGACAATAAAAAAAAAAGCATCAGTGCTAGGGAATAACTAGGGTCTTCCTGCTATGTGACAATAGTTGAAGACAAGTTATATAAGGAGTTATTTTAGGTCATGATAAGTAGGGTCTAATCCCATTCAGTTGGTGTCCTTATAAGAAGAGGAAGACTCACCAGAACATTATCTTTCTGCCATGTTAAGTCACAGCAAGGTGACTGTCTACAAACATGGAGGAAGAAAGACAGCCTTCACCAAAATTGCCACTTTGGACTTTCATCTGAGATTTCCAGCTCCCAGAAAATTGAGAAAATAAATTTCTGTTGTTTAAGCCAAAAAAAAAAAAAAACCACCTTCAAAATAAAAAAGAACAACCCAAGTGGGTGTGGTGGTGCACACCTTTAATCCCAGCTCTCAGGAGACTGAGGCAGAAGGATGGCCAGGAGTTGGAGGATAGCCTAGGAATTCGGAGTGAGTTGCAGTTCGGTCTGGGCTACAGTGAAAGAACTGTCACAAACAAACAAAACAGGACATCTTAGTTTAAGTAAGTTTTCCTCAAATTTGATTAACATAATTCCTTAAAATTTGCTTCATTTATACTCCCACAATGAGTATTTTGAGTCTAAGGAGATGGAGGACTACTCGCTAAGAAAAACAGTTTCAGTCAGAGGCAAATTTGAGGTACAATACAGACATTCTAATAAATATAAGTAATTACAATGAGAAGCAAGACGATATGTTAAAGAGTATGTTGAACATCCATCTCCTAGACTGTTGCTTTATAAATTGAATTTCTCTGCAATCCAACTTCTTAAAGGAGCAGTGTTTTATACTCAATCTCCTTTCTCATACCTCACAACAAATTATGAAAAGGTATTTGGGGAGGAGCCACAAGTCTAGATCCATGACTAGCAACTTAAAAAGTAGCAAAATTAGCTAAACTCAAAGTCATTCCACTTATCTAACTCCCTTTTATCTGCTCAACAATTATTATTATTGTTGTTGTTAATGTTAATGTATTATTTCCAGGGCTGAGAAGATTTTTTTGCTGGATAAAGTGCTCACTGCTCAAGGCTAAGCATCCAAGTTTGATCCCCATATCCCACATAAAAAGCCATAAGCCATAGCAGGCTTCTGTAACCCCAGAATTCTGATGGTGAAGTGGAGAGGTGAAGTGGAGAGGTGAAGACAGAAGGATTTCCTGGAAGCTCAGAGCTTCCAGGAGAGCAAAGAACAATAGCAGAGCAAGAGAGAGCAGAGAGAAACCCTACCTCAAATGAGGTGGAAAGGTGAGGACCAACCTGAAAGTTGTACTCTGATTTCTACCCATGTATAATACATAGCATATGTGTGCTCACATTCACACACACACACACACACACACACACACACAGAGCTTGAGTTCTTTGTATGTTGTAGTAAGCATCAGTAGTATTGGCAAAGAACAAAAAGAGGCTAGGAGAGAGGGGAAATGGAGAGATGGCAGGGGTAGACTTGACAGGCAAGTGTAAAGACAGAATACAGGGGGTGGAAGGATCTTATTGAAGCCTGGGATAAAGGAGGATGGGAGGGAGAGAATCCACAAAACTAGTGATGGCATGCCTCAGTACCATAGAAACAATTCCCCTGGTTAGCTAATTAAAAGACATAACACTTAATAAGGGGGGGAGAGAATTTGTCTGGGCTGAAGCACACTATAGCGGATGGAGAACGCTTAACCCTAAAACCATGGGCTCTTGCTGGTAAATCTCAGTGACAGAACTGGGTTATTTCCCACGTGAAATGTTGGTCAGGTAGGCCTGTGAAGTCCCCAAAACAATGCAGCTCATTGCCGACGCACTTGGTTACCCATCAGATCTAAAAGGTAAGACTCTAGTGCTGAAGACATCCAGGCCATGGTCATAGTATACGGAGAGATCATGCTAGAACTGAGGAAGAATCTAGCTCTCTGATGGCTAGCCCTCACAGTGCTGGAAGTACGATGTGAGCTGCTGGGGGATAATGTGACCTGCAGTGTGAATGAGGACAAACCCAACTAGCTGGGCAAGATGTGCATACCTGTGCCTTAGTGGCACAGGCCGTGGGGGGTAATCAACTGCTCTCTGATTGAATATGGGGTCAGCTCTGTGGGAGGGAATTCATTCAAGACACTGAGAACCAAGTCAGAAGTCTATGGTTAGGAAGGTCATAGAGGGAAGCTCCTAACTGTTCTTTGACTAAGATGAGAGAGAATGCCCACAAAAAAGTACTGCTCTCATTTTGGTGGAAGAACATGCTTCTTACAGACAGCAGCCAATCCTGGGAGACCTGTTTCCTCAGTATGACAAGAAATGACAGCTGACTGCCTTTTCTGAGTGCCAACCAGGAGACAAGCAATCTCTAGCACATCTGCCAGGTTGAAGGATCTAGCCTGCAACCCTCCTCCAGGGACATGGAGGTAGACACCGAGGGGACCCAAAAATCATCAAAGCAAAAACAACAGAAACTGCAGAGAGCTCAACAGAAAAGGAGACTATGGCCTCCAAGGAATATTAGGCAGAGGGGACGGAAGACTGTAAAAGTCACGGGATGAGAAGGCGTATTCTGAGGCAACCCCCTGCCCCTCCCCCCTCCCCACCACAGAGAGTGGCTGGTGCATTCCTGACCCTACAGTGCATATCAATGATGCCACTGAAGAGGGCCCTCAGTGGAATGGGGGAGGGGGAAGAGAAGAGTATAACCAATGGGAATATGAACAGCAGTTCCTACAGAAAAGTTCACAATTAATATTTAAAAATTTTAAAAATTAAAACAACTAAATAATTTTATTGTATTTTTATTTTAAACACTGTTTATTTGTCTTTTAATTAAATAAAAAAAACAAATAAACAATGACAACAAAAACAGGCCAAGTTATTGTATGTAATTAAATAATTAAGCAAATTACTTGAACTGGTAAGTATAGAAAGGCTGAAAAAACAGATCCTGTAAAAAGTAAAACATGGCTATGAAAGGCAGACAACTGAAGACTCTGGTTTAGATCATAACAGCTGCTACACTTTCAAGATCATGGGACATTGAGTCTATTCACTGTAAGATTAAGGCCTTCTGCTATACAATTTGGACAAGCATAGTATTTAGCTGGAAAAGGAAACTAAAAGGGAAATCTGAAATTTGGTTATCACAAAAAAGCAAAAGTTATAAAGGCATAAAATGACTCAGTGGCTCTTTCTACAGTCAGCATGAGCACCCTGACTGCTGACAGGACTCTAGGGTCCTTGTCCATGGTTGAGCCGCATTCTGCAGCGCTGATGGATCTGATCCCAAGGGATGATCTTGTATTGACTCTCTAAGACTCTCTAAGACACGTCCTTTGAGTATTTTTTTTTTTTCTGCTCTCTGGTATCCTCTCAATTTCGATTGACATCCTGTCCCTAGGCTGATTTCAAATCTGTAACTTTAAAGTCTATAATGCTTCATAGGGGTCAATCCTGGACTCTATTCTCTCACAATCTCTCTGTATTATCTCTCATTCCATTTTTAGGTAGAAAACAAAATGAATTTATGCAAATGTACTTAGCATCTTAGTCCTGTCTTCTGAGTTGCAGAACTTGGCTCCGACATTACTCCCAGAACAGATGACAGGCCTCTATCTACTCTTCTGATTTCCTTTCCCAAGGATTCTGCCTCTCTTCTATCTTCCTATCAGGAGCTAGGTGTGATGGCTACGTTTTGTTGTCAACTTGACCTTTCAAGTAATCTTGGGTGGGTCTCTGAGGATGTTTACAGGAAGGCAGCCTCTCAGCAAGGGGAAAGATGTAAGGAAGCTCAAAGAAGCTAGAAGTAAACATCCTTTCCTGTGTGGGCAGTGCAGGAAGGAAATTCCAGAGACTCAGGAAGCCATTAAGTCTGGGATAGGGTTGCAAGACCCCACCCTAAGGCTATATAAAGGGGAAGAAATTCTCTCCTTGGCTCCTGCTTGTTTGCTGTTGTGTGTATGGTGTTGGTGATGGGTTTTTCTCTCTGCTTGGATCTGTGAAAGAGGACCAGCCTTTTTCACTTTTATGGGACTATCCCTGGATCTGTAGCTTGAATAAATACTTTCCTCCCCCAAATTATGCCTGGTTTGGAGATTCATCCCAGTGGCGTGTGGCTGACTATGACACTAGGTATTACCCAGATCAAATCTTTGCATGCCCTTTCTTAACATTTCCCTCACTGTAGGCCTCCCCAATCCAACCATCATAGAGACTGTTGGCTGTACTTTTCAGATACATTTCATGATGACCCATTTCTCTTAAGCCTATTTCAAAGCATTTTCACTCTTTTCCTCAAGACATTCTTCATAGCATAGCCAAGAATTTCTTTGAAAAATTTATATTTGGTCAGGTTAGCATCCTCCTAAAAACTCTTCAATGCCTTCTCTGTGAATTGCAATATAATGCAAATAAGACCTCAGAGGGCTTAGTTCTCCCTTAATTTATCACAGATCAACGCAACAGAACTACTCTGGTTTGCTCTTTAACAGGAAGAAATTCTTCGTGCTTTGTGGTCTTTTGTTATTAGTTAATTTTCCCTACAAGTCAGTCTAGAAGACTTTTCCTTGTCATTCGACCTAAGGCAGTAGGCCATTGAAATTCTTTAGAATGTATCTTACTCTTTTCTTTCATAATATTGTTCCAAAGGTTAGTGAAAATGCATTCCTTTATATTTTATTCTTTTTCCACTGCTGATTGACTGCAACCCTGATTAGAATAAAGACTGTCTGCTTTCTTACTGCTGTACACTTTCTTCCTGCATTGTGACTCAAACATAGAGGGCACATCATCTTGTTCAGGTAATGGAATAAAATAAA
Source organism: Zapus hudsonius (assembly GCA_004024765.1). Lineage (NCBI taxonomy): Eukaryota > Metazoa > Chordata > Mammalia > Rodentia > Dipodidae > Zapus > Zapus hudsonius. The sequence continues at coordinate 17,224 of PVHP010027751.1, forward strand.
ATGGAATTTTGCTGTGTTTCTAATTTTGAGCCATTTTTAAAATCTAGCTCCTCATTTTAAGTTGTATAATATCAAACACCGAGGAAAGATCATTTAAGTTTTAAGCCTGTAATTGAAGTTTTTTTATTTTATTTTAACAGATGTGAAGTTAATTTATTCCCAGGCCAAAGAATGTCTGTGCCAGAACTGCATCCCCCCCCCCATTTCCCCCTCATGTAACTGAACTAATCTTCCTACACATTATTTAAGATATTAGGAAAGCTTGCTTCAGGCTGTAGCATGGCACTGACTTGAAAATACAATTTAAGTGAAAGAGACATAACTTTGATCAGAAAAAAAAAAGGGCCAGTCTGCCATTGTGCAAGGCAGGGAGGAAAATCCAAAGGTCTTCAGCAAACAGGAGCATTCTGAAATCTATGTAGATTTTTCACATTCTCAAAAGGATTCTAGGTGGGATTGGGAAAGAAAGAAATCATTTGCATAAAGCCTTTTTTTCAATTTAGAAGAGTACATTTTAATATTCCTTGAGAGCACTCTTTAAATATAGGGCTCAGTGAAATTCCTCAAGACAAAAGGAGTCAAATCTTACTTTGGATATCCCTATATAAATCCTTCATTCACTGGCATTTAAAAGTACACAGTAAGCAAAGCTCCTTGCTCAGACTAAAAGTATTTCTTACACATTATTTCTCCTCATTTTGTTCTTTTTGAGACAGAGTGTCATGAAGCCCAGTCTGTCCTGAACTCAATATATAGACCAGGCTGACCTTGAACTGATTGAAATCCATTGTGCTGGAATTGCAGGCATGAGCCACCACACCTAACTTTCCCCTTACTTTTTAATGATTAGAATCAATTCCAAATTTGTACATGTTAGAACTGTAGTTGTAAGATTCTTTTTACATTTGATTATTGAGTCAAAATAAATATAACTGTAACTTTAACCCAAATTCAACCTCAGTCATTCCTATTCACATGTAAGTAGTTTAATGCTTCTATAAGCTAAAAATCTTTCAAATAAATAAAGAGTGGACTATTTGGAAAAAGAAATGGAATACACATTAGAAGGTGGAGGAGACAGCAGAGAACAATGAGTGATTACAGTAAAAGATACACTTGAACAAAAATGTCATTATGAAACCCAATGCTTTGTATAAAAATATGTATGACTAATAATGTATTTTTAGAAGTCTTTCAAATATCTCATTTATTTAATAAAATGTTTAGGCACTTACTCTTTTATATACTTCAAATATCAAACAAAGGTCCATGTTAGCAAAAGCTCACATTCTGGGATGTGGGGGAGACAGGAAATGACAAACTATCAACACTTGCATACTCAATCAGTGCATTCTATAATAACGAGTCACTGCAGAGACAGCAGAACACAATGTGGAAGGAGTGTGAGGTGACAGCCAGGATGGTCTTAGAAGGAGACATCTGAGCAGTCTTGAGGGGAGGCCTGAGCCTCCTACCTTCTCTTCCTCTAGTCCCATCTGCTTCCTGGGGATGGTTTTAGCCCCTACAATGTGTGAGGCACTGTGGCAGGTCCTGGAGACTCAAGGATTCATAAGAGAGTCTATTTCTGTTATTAGCACACAGCTAGTATGATAGCACCATGAAATAGACATCTCTATGTGTTAAGTGTTACAAGTGTGAATACAAATCACAGAATTGGAAATAACAACTAACTCGACTTACTATATTTTGACTGTTTTTAAACTCTAAGAAAATATGGTCTCCTTCTCCTAAGATTTCTACGACAGCCTGTTCTTCCCTGTCAGTCATTTTCTATTGTTCAAACAAATCCCGAGGGCAGTTATACTAATTACTCTCAAAAGACTTCTGCAAATGATCAGATGTTTGAAGCTTTCTCACATTCTATTTTACTCGTGTAATAATATCATGACTTGTTTTTTTAAAAAGCATGTCATCTTTTTTATGTTTTTAAATATGAAAATTACACAATTTTTCTTTTCATTTAAGTTCTCTGTAATTGGCTATCAAGTTCTTGAGATTTCGGGTCTGTTTAGAAGTCTGTTTATCAAATGGCCTCTCTCCCTTTCTTTTCTTTCTATCAGATATTTATATTGAGGAATATTTCTTTCTATTTCACTTAAAAATCTATAAGGCTCAGTTTCACCTCTGAAACAATATTTATTTTTCATATTCAAATTTGAAGTTTTCCTTGATTGTTATATCTTAGGAATTCCTGTGATACTGAGTTTCTGTTACTTGTGCCACAAATTACTGAGTACCTTTGTTCATTCTGTTTCTCTTGTGAAGTCATTCTAATGTGCTCCTCAGAAGATAGTCTTCAATTTTAAACAGATCTTTTTCTTCTTAGTACTCATATTTAAGTTTAAAAACTATAACTGTGAGTCAATTCCTACAAATCATCTTTTCCAAGGTCTCATGAAATGTATTCTAACTTTGATTAAGAATACTTCATAATAGCACCATAATTGAGTGATTACTCAACACAAGTCTCACTTATTATAAACAGCTTTGAACCCTACACAGGCATCCTAAAGCACCCATTACTCAGGTGAGACACACTTGCTGATGAGCATGGATCCTATTCCCTGGGATAAGAACAAGTGGGAGCAGACACAGAAAAGCAAGACCATGACAGGGAATTCAAACATTATTTGGTTGCACCTGTATAACCACTAGAAATATATTAGACCGGATTTGAAAATTTTTCATTTCACTATTGAACAAAATCTTCCAGTCACTAGCTCTACAATTGGACAAAGTCCCTGATTCTCCATGAGGAAAGAATGGGCTGGGTCCATACGAAATGGTCAGGCAGGCCCAGCACCACCCCTTCTTTAAACAAGAGAAACTGCCTGTAAGATAGGTCTGCATTCTTACTTGTGAGATGTTAGGGGACATTTCAAATCTTGTCTTTCAAAACAAAGTCTACTGCTTTTTACTACTAACTAGATACCCTTAGAACAAATGTGATTTTACACACGTCACTTAATCTCTCTGACCTTTTGTTTCTTTTCAAAAAGAGGATGGATAGCTTCTCCATATTGTCCATATAGATGGTCACTGGACTCCTTTCTAGCTTGCAGGTTTAAATTTTTTGATTTTTTCCTCTATACAGTATTAATATAATCCCTACCCTCCAGACTTGTATGGGATAGGAATATATAAAATTGCCTGGAAGCTAGGTTGGCTTACTCATTACATATTTTCCCAACAGCCTAGTCTGATGTTTAGCTCCCTTTCTTAGGAGATAGTAGGGAACAGTTATTGTGGTAGTAACTCTGGAATAAACAGATTTGTATATATATATATATATATATATATATATATATATATATATATATATATATATATGAGTTATTGCACATTCTAGCCATACACTCAAGCAACTTCTTAAACTCTCATCTATAAATGGGAAATAATAATAGTTATGATTTTTGGTACTATGAGAATTATTTAATAGGAAATATGAAATGCAGGATACAGAGTACCAGTAAACATCATTATAGTGTGATTTTCATTGTTTAGTAGTATTACTAAACATAATTTAATGGGCTGTTCTTTCCCAAAATGAACAAGGCAACAGGTCCCATGATAGATGTTATACTTTACATCTTAAATGTCCCTGAAAGGCTCATGTGTTGAGGTCTTATTCTCCAATGCAGCAGTGTTTAGAGGTGACTGGGTCATGAATTACTCCTATCTTGATAGACTATTGTGATATGGTAGAAACTGTGCATAGCAGAGCCTAGGTGAAGAAGTCAGTCACTTGAAGGTTGTATTTTTGTCCCTAGTCCCTCTTCATATCATGCACACACCTGTAGTGCCAGCACTCTGGAGCTGTAGGCAGGAAGAGTTTGAGGCCAGCTTAGGTTACATAGCAAGACTTCGTCTCAAAAAAAGTTCAGTAATGGGGACACCTTCATATGATTTGCTCACACTATGTATATACTTATTCATAATCAAGATATTAATTTAAAAAAATTCAGTAAAAATTTTTCAAAAAAAAAAAAGAAAATAATTCAGTAGTCCTGTGACTTTTGATAAATTGACTTCTACAGAAACAAGCAGATTATGATGTGGCCTAAAATTTTTATATTTTATTGTAGATCACCGAGTATTTTCCATTTTCTATTCAAAATGAGCAGCTTTTAGAGAAAGTGTGCCTAAGGATCACCTGCAGAGCTGCTCCTTGTCCAGAAATTGCCCTGACATCCAGAAATCTGTATTTTAAACTATAACATTAAGTGACTGTAATCCAGGTGGACCTAGGGACACAGTGATGAATACTCATTAGCGGGTTCCTGATCTCTTACAGCTCTGAAGGTTACTCATAGCAGCAAGGAGAGCATGCCTGTCAACACCTGTTACAGAGACTTGTACCATGAAAGTTCTCTGTATGTTGATTATTTGCAGCTCATTCAACCCTTCCTCCCAAATTAACTGAATCAAACTGTGATTCACTTCCTAGGCTATCTCTGGCAAACAGTCAACCCAGAAAGCAACTGTATAATTCATACAGTATCAGTTTGCATCTGAATCTAGAAAGAAGGCGTTATATAGTAGAGGAGAGTGAAAGATATTATCCTGTTATCCCAGCACATCCCCTATAGGCACAGAGGAAATCCTAAAGAACCTTGCAATCGGACAAAGTGTAGTCCACATCTCTGACAAACTTGCTATTACTTTGTTTTTGTTTTGTACACACATCCTTGTGAATCTGTACTCAAGGTTTCATGCCTGAAGACTTCACACATTCTCAAGCGATCATCTCCACATTCTATCCTCCAGTTAAGACTTACAGGTTGGTGGGATGGATTCATTTTTTTTGAAAGACATTTTCATTTTCTAACAGTATCCTTAACCAACTGGTGATATTTCAGGCAGTGCTGAAAGTGAATTGAAAAATACTGGCAACCTTATGTAAGGTTGTAATTTAGAACTGGCAAATCTCCTCACATACAAACAAGCCTTTTCTAGGATATTTCCACTTTTTTGAGTTCTGACTTTCTCATGTCCTTTTTATTCCCTTCAAAATGGAAAATTTGCTGAAGAAAAGCAAGGGAATTTTTTTGTTTGAGGTGGAGATTGAAGGCTGATTTTTCAGTAAAGTATATATGTCATAAAAGAGATCTCTATAATTTAATATATTCATATTTCCTTAATACTTTAATGAAGATTAAGACTAGATCTATGCAACACTCCTCAGAGGCATGGGATGAAATACCAGCATTATTTTAGATGAGAAAGGTCTCGGTTAAGTAAAACCAAGCTTGACAAAGCAGCCACCTCAAGATGATAAATCTTACATTTGGAAGTTTATCCTGTAGCTTGTACTACACAGTGACTATGGTGTAAGTATTACAAATATTATTAAATGTCCTGTGGAATTACAAAAGTTTTAAATTTTTGTCTAACATAGCACATATAGATAGGTTCACCATAGTTATAGTTTATATGTAAATGTATATATAAATAATTTCTAATATATTTTAAGTGGCTGGATGTATTCAGAAAGATTTATGTCCCAAAATCATTTTGCTATGGTTCACCTAGCATTTTCATAGTTGAAATGGCAGGCAAAGTGCTTCCACATCAACTACTACTGCCACATTGATTTGGAACAACATTGTAGATTTAGGGCCATTTCTTTAAACAACCAAACTATAAAAACTACAAAAGCAAGAATTCTGTTTGACAATGCAAGCTATTCCTAAAGCACTTGGTAAAGCACATTTAGGACTGGTTACCTGCCAGACCTAAATGGTAGGACCCTACTGCTGAAGACACCAAAGGCTGCAGAGATCACTCTGGAACTCAGAAGGAACCCAGCTCCCTGCTGGCTAGTCCTCATAGTGCTGAACAATGCTACCTGAGCAGTTGGGAGATAATGGCCACCAATAGTATGAACAAATGGGGGGTCCTGCAAGCTACCCCCAAGCTGAACAAGATGTGCACACCTGTGCAATAGTGGTACATGGCCTATGTGAGTAATCAACAGTTCTCAGTTGAATAAGAGGTCTGCTCAGTGGGAAAGAACTCATACCTGGTACTGAGAACCATGCCAGAATCCTATGGATATGCAGGTCATAGACTCCAGAGTGAAGCTGCCATAGGTCTTTGACTAAGAATAGTGGCTATTCTCATTAAAAAAGTCTCTAAAACAACTCTGATTATCCACTTTGATCCATGCTGCTCTCACTCTGGTTTGGAGAATCTGTTTTGTTTAACAGATAGCAGTGAAAACCAGGGAGAACAAAGCTCTATCACCATGACAAGAAAAGATAGCCAACCATCTAGCATGAGATAAACCACCTCTATCACATCTGCCAGGGGAGTCATTACAGAGGAAGTGGCAATTTAAATATGAGTGCTGCTCTCACTGCTGCCTGCCAGCCAG
>PVHP010027752.1:0-23657 GCA_004024765.1 Zapus hudsonius
TGGTAAGATTTTAATGGTACTGTGTTCCCATCAGGTCTGCTATTCAGAATGCTAGGTAGTGTTGGCTCAAATGCACCTGCGGTAGGATGCACTGCAGGCACCCACCTGTGTAATGAGTTCTTTGATGTCTTTTGTTCTCTGGTTTTCTTTGCTCTGCAAAATAGACTTAGGTTATCATCTGTCCTGGCTTTTTTTTTTTGTTTTCTTTTGATTTTTTTCAAAAAATTATTTATTTGAGGGGCTGGAGAGATGGCAGACGCTTGCCTGCAAAGCCTAATGACCCAAGTTTGATTCCTCAGTACTCATAAAAAGCCAGATGCACAAGGTGGCACATGCATCTGGAGTTTGCAGTGGCTTGAGGCCCTGGTGTGCCCATTCTCTCTCTCTTTCTATGTGTGTGTGTGTCGTAGATAAATAAAATATTTTTTTTTAAAAATCTTACTGTAATTCTACTACCTCAGTGCTACCTGGTCCATCTCTGTCCTGTTTTTCATATGCATATAAATTATCACTTCTGTACAGAAATGTCTGCATTTACTAAAACATTAATTTTTAAGTAGCCTGCTTGACTTTTCTGATGTATTATATTTCAGTTTGTGTGTGTGTGTGTGTGTGTGCATTTGAAGCAATTTAGACCAAAGGAGTTTTATTAATGAGGTACTATATTACAATTGCCCTTGGGGATGCCTCGTGGCCCCGCTCTGGATCATCTTGGAGTCATACCTATATGTTATATTGTCTTGAGAGCTCCAGTTATGGCAGGGATGGTGTACGCCTTTAATCTCAGCACTTGGGAGGCAGAGGTAGGAGGATCGCTGTGAGTTTGAGGCCAGCCTGTGACAACATAGTGAATTCCAAATCAACTTGAGCTACAGTAAGACCCTCCCCCAGAAAAAAAATTTTAAAGAAATGATTGAGAATAAATTATTATTTCCTTTTAGGTGAATCATATATTACCAGAGTAAAATTACTATATTACTATTTATATATTTATATATTTATTTATTTGGTTTTTCAAGGTAGGGTCTCGCTTTAGCCCTGGCTAACCTGGAATTCACTATGTAGTCTTAGGGTGACCTTGAACTCATGGGGATCCTCCTACCTCTGCCTCCTGAGTGCTGGGATTAAAAGCATGCACCACCACCCCTGGCTATATTACTGTTATTGATGCTCTACCATCTCAACATGGCTTAGAACTATTACAATGGAAGCTTGCAGAATGTAGTTATTGTGCCTCAAGGAGACCTTTACTAGGATAAGGGTCAGAGTCTTAGGCTGAGTGTCTGTAGGGTATTTTAGCCTGAGCAGTGACATCTAAGTGAGGGTCTCATTGGTGGAGAAAGCTGGTTCCAGTCATATGCTGCTGGGAACCTCTAACACTCGGGTACGTGTTCTCTCAGGTGAATACGCGGGCTTTGATGAGACACAGCCAACATCTGAATCTGGTGGGAAAGGAAAAGTCATTAAATTTTTAAAGGAAAAGTTTCACTTTAAGAAGATCGTCATGATTGGAGACGGAGCTACTGACATGGAGGCCTGTCCGCCTGCTGTAAGTATTCAGGGTGTTCTGTTTCTTTCAGGTGTAATTTTGTCATATATATATATATATATATATATATATATATATATATATATATATATATATATGTATATGTATATGTATATGTATTTATATATATTTCTTGAGTTTATATTTCCTAGAATTGTACAAGGGTTGCAACATACATTAAATAAGAACAGCTAAATATCATTATAAAATACTGGCTCAGTTGGGTAAGAGCATTTGTTTCACAATCATGAGAACCTGAGTTCGACCCCCAGAACCTATGCAAAAAACTGGGCCTGACGACACATGCCTGTGACACCAGCACCGAGGACAGTGGAGACAGGAGGATCGCTAGGGTTCCTTGGTCAGCCAGTCTTGCCAAAAAATGGGAAGCTCCAGGTTCAGTGAGAGCCTCTGACAGGGAAAGAAGGAGAGGAAGATAAAGGAGGGTGCTAATGCTTTCTGGCCTCTGCACGGGGTGCACGCACACACAGAGAACAACTAAATCCTTAGTACATCTGCTAACTTTTTTACAAATCCAAGAATAAGCCTGGCATGGTGTCACCCCCTCTTTAATCCCAGCACTTAGAGGCAGAGGTAGAAGGATCACCCTGAGTTGGAGGCTGCCCTGAGACTACATAGTGAATTCCAGGTCAGCCTGGGCTAGAACGAGACCCAAGAATATTTATAAATAAGGGAATAAAACCTTTCACAACTTTTTTGTTGTTGTTTGTTTTAAGACCAGGTCTCATGTGGTGCAGGTTGGCCTCAAACTTGCTTGTAGCTAAAGCTGACTGAACTTCTGGTCCTCCTGCCTCCACCTCCTGAGTGCTGGAATTAAGTGTTTCACCACCACTCCCAGGATCCTTCCAGAACTATTCACAACCCCTGTCCATATGGATGGCCACCCTTAGCCCAGTGTGCACTCAAGAAAGTTCGGCTTCAGTTCCCCTCCATAGTACCATCGATAGGTCTTACAATTATAAACATGACTCTAATAATTTATTTTTTAAAAAATTTATACATATTGCTTCCTCATACATTAAACCATTTAACCCTCATTACAGCCCTGTGAAGTAAAATATATCTTCTTTTTTTACCAGTAAGGCAACTGAGGCTTGGCAAAGTTGCATGATTTACTTATGTCTAAACTCTTGATTCTGGGCTGGAGTGTCACTGGTAGAGCGCTTGCCTGGGTACATGAAGTCCTGGGTTCCATCCCCATTACTGCATAAACTGGGTGTAGTGGCACATGCCTAAAATCTCAGCACCAGGGAGGTGGAGGCAAGAGAATTGGAAGTTCAAGATCATCCTTTGCTTCGTGGTGACTTTGAGGCTACTCGGGGCTACATGAGACCCTGTCTAAAAACAAACAAAAACTGTTGCACCCCAGGTGAGAGTGATGCTTATAGACCTGTAATCCAGTTCATGGGAGATTAAGGCAGAAGGATATTGAGGTCCAGGTTAGCTGGCTGGGCTATATAACAAGACCCTGTTTAAAAAAATGAAAAGGCCGGGCAGGCATGGTGGCACAGACCTTTAATTCCAGCACTCAGGAGGTAGAGGATTGTGTATGAGTTTGAGGCCAGCCTACAAAGTATTTGTTTAAATAATATATCTTATATTTATTTATATATATTTCCTGGGCTACTCCTGTGTCATTTTAAAAGTTTTCTCCACTCCCCACCCTTTTTCTTTCTTAGGATGTTTTTATTGGATTTGGAGGAAATGTGATCAGGCAACAGGTGAAGGACAATGCCAAATGGTATATCACTGATTTTGTTGAGCTTTTGGGAGAACTGGAAGAGTAACATGAGCCCTCATGTAGCTCATAACAGCTGGAGATGAATTTCGCAAAGTTATCCACATTGATAGTATTTGCTTATGATCGGCTGAGACAACCTGATGTATACAGTTGGTACTGATTATATGATCAAGTAAACAGACTCCTAGGAGAGTCTAGGAGATTGCTATTTTTTTTCTACTGTAGTTCCAGATTTATTAAGACCACTAATTACGTGCAGAGTTTTATAGTTTGAATTCTTTATGTATATTCCTAGCTATATTTTACCTGAAGCCTTTTAAAAGTCCACAATAAATTAAACACTTTTACTCTGGGCAATGATTCAGCATTGAATTATTGAATATTGGGTTTGCCTTTGGTATATAAATAAAATTTTATCCATCTATCAGAACGGATTTGTGGAATCTTCAGTTTTGCCTCTTATGTATTTCAGTGACCATTGTTTCAGGAAGTGTGTATAAGAAGCACACGCTGGCAGGGAGGATCATTGAGATTTCTCTTTGCACCACACTGGGACATAAGAGGTAGAAATCCTTTTTTTTGGGGGGGGGAAGAAACTCCTTTCTTCATTAAAAAAAAAGTTTACATTTTTGGGCAGGAGAGATGGCTCAATGGTTAAAGGCACTTGCTTGCAAAACCTAATGCCCAGGTTTGATTCTGCAGCATCTATAAAGCCCTGGCATGCTCACTCTCTCTCCCCCTCTCTCCCTCCTTCCCTCCTTCTCTCTCTCTTTCTCTCTCCTTGCAAATAAACAAAAAGTGTTTTAAGAAAAATAAGGCCAGGCTTGGTGGCACATGTCTTTAATCCCAGCACTCAGGAAGCAGAGGTAGGAAGATCTCTGTGAGTTCAGGACAGCCTAGGACTACAGAGTGAATTCCAGGTCAGCCTGGGCTACAGTGAGACCCTAGTCTGTAAAAACTAAACCCTCCCAAAAAAACATAAAACAACAAAAATATATAGCCAAATTTAAAAAATTATTTGTCTGTGTGTGCATATGGGCACACCAGAATCTGTTGCCAAAAATAAATGCCTTTCAAAAAGAAAAAGAAAAAAAATGCCTTTCCCACTTTATGTAGGTATCTGGGAATGGAACCCGGGCCAACAGGCTTTGAGGGGGAGTGCCTTTAACCCCTGAGCTACTTCCACAGCTCCCACTTTCCCCCCTTTTCCTTTGCATGTGCATGTACATATGGTGCACAGGTGTGTGTGTGCATGCATGGGAATCCAGAGGTCAACACTGAGTGTTTTCCTTAGTTGTTCTCCACCTGATTCATTGAGACAGGGTTTCTCTGAACCTAGAGATCCACACTCATCAGTGAGTCCTGGGGATTCTCCTGTCTCTGCCTCCCAGTACTGGGGTTACTGGTGCATGCTGCCACGCCTGGCATTTTATGTGGGTGCTGTAACTCTGCACTCAGGTCCTCGTGCTTGTACAGCAAGCACTTCACCCACTGAGCCATCTCCCCAGCCTGGGAAGCCTTTTTTAACTGAGTGTGTTTTATATGGCTGGGCATGGTGGCACACAGGTGTAATTTCAGGATTTCTGTAATCTCAGTACTGGGGAGGGTTAGGGTTTTGAGAAAAATTGGGCTAGGGAGATGGCTCAGTGATTAAAGGGACCTGCTTGCAAAGCCTACCAGGTTCAGTTCCCCAACACCCAGGTCAAGGCAGATGAAAAAGGTGTCTGGAGTTCATTTGCAGTGTCAAGAGACCCTAGCACTTGTGCGCACACACAGAGAAATTAATAAATAAGTTTAAAAAAAAATAAACCTGTGTTGGAGAGATGACTCAGTGGTTAAAGCACCTGCCTGCAAAGCCTGATGACCTGGGTTTGATTCCCCAGTGCCCATATAAAGCCAGATACACAAAGTGGCACATGCGTCTGGAGTTTGTTTGCAGTGGCTAAAGGCCCTGGCATGCTCTTTTGCTCTCGCTCTCGCTCTCGCTCGCTCGCTCTCTCTCTCTCTCTCTCTCTCTCTCCCCTCTCTCTCTGCTTGCAAATAAATAAAAATGAACAAAACAAAAAACAAAGCTGGGCTGGAGAGATGGCTCAGCAGTTAAGGCACTTGGTGGCAAAGCCTAACTACCCAGGTTTGATTCCCCGGTACCCTCGTAAAGCCAGATGCACAAAGTGGTGTGGCGCATGCATCTAGAGTTCATTTGCAGTGGCCAGAGGCACTGACACACTCATTCTCATTCTCTCCCTCCCCCCTCTCTCTCTCCTCTCTCTGCTTGCAAATAAATAATTTTTTAAAAGAAGCAAAATGAATCACAAAAGAAAATCAGCATTTCTTGCTAATAACAGCACAGTTCTTTGAAAGACAAAGTTAGATTCATATTTATTTTAAACATGATAAAGAGAGGGAAATTTCAGGGTTTATTTTGAGGTAGGGTCTCATTCTAGACCAAAATGACCTGGAACTCACTCTGTAACCCAGGCTAGCCTCGAACTCCTGGCAGTCTTCCTTCTGAGTGCTGGGACGAAAGGCTTGCCGTCCCTGCTGGAAAATGGGAGTGAAAGAAAAACAGGAAGGGCCATGCAGTAGATACTGTTGGGTGATTAAGTAGAAAACGCCAAAGGATTTTTTGTTTTTGGGTGGTACTGGGAATGAAACCCAGGGTCTTGCACATGCCAGACAAGTGCTCTCTGCCCCTGTGCTATATCCACAACCTAGATGCTTTGTGTGCTTTCTTTTCTTTTGACTTTTTTAATTTATTTTTTATTTTAGATAGGGTCTCGCTCTAGCCCAGGCTGACCTGGAAATCACTATGTAGTCTCAGGGTGACCTTGAACTCATAGCGATGCTCCTACATATGCCTCCCAAAGTGCTGGGATTAAAGGCATGTGTACCACTATGCCTGACTTAAAAATATTTTTATGTATGTATGTATTTGAGAGAGAGAGAGAGAGAGAGAAAATAAATGGAAACAACAGGGCCTCTTGTGACTTCCAACAAACTCCAGATGCATGCGCCACATTGTGCATCTGGCTTTACATAGGTTATGGGGAATCAAACCTGAGCCAGCAGGCTTTGCAAGCAAGTGCCTTTAACTGCTGAGCCATCTCTCTAGCCCTGTTCTTTTTTTTAAAAAAAATATGTTATTTTTTTAAGCCGGGCATGGTGGCACACGCCTTTAATCCCAGCACTCGGGAGGCAGAGGTAGGAGGATTGCCGTGAGTTCAAGGCCACCCTGAGACTACAGAGTGAATTCCAGGTCAGCCTGGACTAGAGCAAGACCCTACCTTGAAAAACCAAATATATATATATATATATATATATATATATATTTGTTTATTTATTTATTTGAGAGAGAAAGAGGCAGATAGGAGAGGGAGAATGGGCGCACCAGGCCTCCAGATACGTGTCACCTTGTGCATCTGGCTTTATGTGGGTCCTGGGGAGATGAACTCAGGCCCTTCTGCTTTGCAGGCAAACACCTTAAATGCTAAGCCATCTCTCTAGCCCTCCAGCCCTGTTTTCATCTTTTTTTTTTAAATGTTTTTAAATTTTTTTAAATATTTTATTTATTTATGTGTGTGTGTGTGTGTGTGTGTGTGTGTGTGTGAGAGAGAGAGAGAGAGAGAGAGAGAGAGAGAGAGAGAGAGAGCGAGCGAGCACATCATCAGGGCCTCTAGCCACTGCAAATGAACTCCAGACACATCCGTCCTCTTATGTATCTGGCTTTACATGGGCACTGGGGAATCAAACTCAGGTCCTTCTGCATTGCAGGCAAGCGCCTTAACCGCTAAACCATCTCTTCAGCCCTGTTTTCATCTTTTATTGACAACTTCCATATACACAATGTACCCTGATCATAATTCCCTCCCACCAACCTCTTTTGTCTTCCCATCCATATCCTCCCTCCACTGAACCCCTTCCCAGCCTCAATGCCTGATTATAACATAGCCAAATAAATCTGATGTGCCTTCAAAATCAGTTTGAGAGCTGGTTGTGGTGACACATGCCTTTAATCCCAGCACTTGGGAGGCCAAGATAGGATTGCCTTGAATTTGAGGCCAGCATGAGACTACATAGTGAATTCCAGGTCAGCCTGGACTAGAGCAAGACCCTACCTAGAAAGAAAAAGTCAGTTTGGGGCACAATAACACATGCCTGTAACCCTGAACTTGGGAGGCTGACTATAGTGGTTTGATCCAGGTTTACCCCATAAACTTAATGTGTTCTGAATGCTTGATCCCCAGCTGATGGCAATTTTGGAATTGGAATCTTGTTGAAGCTGTTTTGTTGGGGGGTGGGCTCATGGGGGTTATAGCCAGCTTCCCTTTGCCAGTGTTTGGCACACCTTCCTGCTGCTGCTGTTTGCAGTGTTGTGGCGGAGGTGATGTCCACCCTCTGCTCATGCCATCATTTTCCCTGCCACAATGGAGTTTCCCCTCGAGTCTGTAAGCCAAATAAACCCATTCCTCCCATCAGCTGCTTTCTGTCGGGTTTGTTGTTGCAGCAATTCAAAAGGCTGACTACAACACTAAGGGGGGGGGGAAGATGGCCAACCGGATCCACAGAGTGAGTTTTAAGTCAGCATGGGCTAGAATGAGATCCCGCTTCAAAGAGAGAGAGAGAGGAGAGAGAGGATATTCCAGGCTGTCCTGAGTTACATAGTAAGATCCTGTCTCAAAAACAAACAGGTTTTGTGGGAGACATGGAATGGGTTTGGCAGGAGGCACAGGAGATCACGAACAACTAGGCTGTTGTTCCTCAGATGTAAATGCGTCCTGGCAGCTCTCCCAGCTGCTGCTGTTGCTGCTTTGTGGACTGGCACTTTCAGAAGCGCAAACTGGGCAGGACCAGGCATGCCTGGCCTCTTAAGAGTGCTAAGGACCTTCCCACCCCCAGCATGTGGGACAGGGCTGCTGATGGTGGGAGCTGGGACCCAGGAACTGGTCCCCAAGAAGTACACCTGCTTGCTTGGTTAAAGAGGCTCCTTCCACAGGACAAAGGCCTGAGCAGGAGGTACTCACTGAATCTGCCTCAAGAGAAAGGATGTGCTGTGTGAGACCATGATGGAACCATTTATACAATTCCACAGGCTGCCCAGCTCTGTGCTAGCAGCTCAAAGCAACACCCACAATCCCTCCTTTGTTGTGTCCGAGGGGTGAGTTTGAATCGAGACAAGAACTCACCACCATCCTTTCATGCTTTTCTAAGTCCAGGCTTGCTGGAAGCACGGGGTGTTTTTCCCAGGAATTACACCCATGGGTACATGAGGATTGTTTCACAGAGTGGCTGTGTGATAAACTGCCCTGGCTATGAAAACCATTTACATAAACAGAAAAATATAAGGAATTGAAATGTGTCCTGCTATTCAGTTGAAGTAATAAAAGTCCTCCTAGCCTGGTTAGGAGAACACCTGTAATCCTAGCACTCCAGGGGCTGAGAGGGATCTGAGTTGTACTTTAAACAAGACAGACAAGACTCAAAAGAAGAAGCTGAGTTTAGTGGCCTTTAATCCCAGCAGCCAGGAGGCTGAGGTAGAAAGATCTCTGTGAATTTGAGGTCAGCCTGAGCAGAAGTGAGAACCTGCTTCAAAAAGAAAAAAAGGAGCCGGGCAGGCGTGGTGGCGCACACCTTTAATCCCAGCACTCGGGAGGCAGAGGTAGGAGGATAGCCGTGAGTTCAAGGCCACCCTGAGACTACATAGTGAATTCCAGGTCAGCCTGGGCTAGAGTGAGACCCTACCTCAAAAAAACAAACAAAAAAAAAAAGAAAAAGAAAAAGAAAAAAAGGGGGAGGCCTGGGTGTGGTGGCCCATGGTTTTAATCTTAGCATTCACTCTGGAGGCAGAGGTAGGAGGATTGCCATGAGTTCAAGGCCTCCCGGAGACTACATAATGAATGACCTGGGCTAGAGCAAGACCCTACCTCAAAAAAAGAAAAAGAACAAGAAAAGAGGAGGAGGAGGAGGAGGAAGAAACAACCAGTCATGGTGTGCATGCATGTAATCCAGGCACTTGGGATTTGGGAGATAGAAGGAAGAGATTGAAAAGTTCAAGGCCAGCCTTGGCTACATAGTGAGTTTGAGGTCAGCCTGAGCTGCATGAGACTGTCTCTAAACAACAACAATAAGAACAAGAATGAGAAGAAGAGGAGGAAGGCTGCTCGAGGCTTTTATATGTTTAAGAAAAAAGATGCTGAAGCCAGGCATAGTGTTACAGTCATGAAATCCCATGTTGCAGTCAGAACCCCACCAAAAAGCAGCTTGGGTGGAAAGGGTTCCTTTTGGCTCCATGATGGCAGGAAAAACGATGGCACGAGCAGAGGATGGACATCACCTCCTGATCAACAACAGCAATTAATAGGACAGTGTGCCAAACACTGGCAAGGTGCAGCTGGCTCTAACACCCATAACCCCGCCCCCAACACTGCCTTCAGGAGGCTTCAATTCCCAAATTTCCACCAGCTGGAGACCCAACATTCAGAACACCTAACTTTTTGGGGAACACCTGAATCAAACAACTACATCCCAGCAGGTGGAGGAGAATTTGAGGTCCGCTGGAATATAAGAGACCCTGTCTCAAAACAAAACAAATAGGAAAAGACAGAAAGACAGACTGACTCTCTACTCCTATCCCCATTCTTCTCTGGATTAATTGCTACTTTAATAAATCTCGATTTTCTCCTTCCCAGGCCAGTGTTTCTCCACAACAGGCTGACATCCTCCAAGGTGTTTTCCCATCTTTTCTCATGTGATTCATACAAGCCTGAGGTCAGCAGTGTGGATACTGCTTCCTTCGTATCAACAGAAAACATGTTCACCAGTTATGACAGCTCCCAGATCACATTCAGAGCAGGAAGGATTTCCTTGGCATTCCTTATGGTGTGATGCCAGAGTTAACCCTATCACTGCCCGTCGCCCGCGGGGGCAGTGATCATACACACACACACACACACCCCGCTTGTGGGTTGAGGAACGTGTGCTTTTTTTTTTTTTTTTTTTTTTTTTTGCGGGGAACGAGGCAGTATATATAGAGCTTCCTGGCCAATCAGCGGGCTAATGGTAAGAACCTGTGCATAACGGCCAATTGAGATCACCTCCTGAAACTCATTAAGCTAAGCCCCTCGTGGCAAGCTGTCAGGTGCCGTCCTGAGATTAACCCAGGGTGTGCCTCCAAAGGCCACAAAGGCTTTTGCCCCTGACAAACCCTTTACTGGAGGAGTCAGGAGATCCACCCCCATGTAATGCTTGCCTAGCATGTAGAAGCCCCTGGGTTCCATCTCCAGTATGACAAAGAAAGAAAGAAAGAAAGAAAGAAGAAAGAAAGAAAGAGAGAGAGAGAGAGAGAAAGAAAGAAAGAGAGAGAAGAAAGAAAGAGAAGAAGGAAGGAAAGAAAGAGAAAGAATAGATGAAATATTACTCCCTAGAATGGAAGGCCTATTTTGCAAAAATAGTTATGTAATTTTCTTTTTCCCTTCCTTTCTTTTTAAAAATATTTCTATTTATAACCAAAGAGAGAGAATAGACATGGAGAGCCTCCAGGTGCTGCAAATGAACCCCAAATGCACACACCATTGTGCATCTGGCTTTATTGGGAACTGGGGAATCAAACCAGGACACAGGCTTGTAGGAAAGTGCTATTTTTTTTTTTTTGAGGTAGGGTCTCACTCTAGCCCAGGAGGACTTGAAATTCACTATGTGTTCTCATGTGTTCTCGGGCTGGCCAAATTGAACTTGTTCAAGGTGATCCTCCTACCTCTGCCTCCTGAGTGCTGGGATTAAAGGTGTGCACTACCATGTCCAGCAGCACTCAGTGTTTATGTGGGTTCTGGGATCTGAACTCAGGTATTCATTCTTGCACAACAAGTGTTTTGTATCTGCTAAGCCATCTCCCCAGCCTTGAGCTTTGTTTTGTTTTTTTGAGGCAGGGTCTCACTTTAGCCTAAGCATACCTGGAACTCACTCTGTAGCCCTCGACTGTACTCAAACTCATAGCAATCCTCCTGCCTCAGTGTCCTGAGTGCTGAGTTTTGAGGCCAGTGCCCCCCTGCCTGGAATACTCTACATGATTTTTCACATGGAGAAAACCAAACCAGTGCTGAATAATTATGTCACTATGCCAGCTATAGCCTTGGACTTGTTTGCTTGTTTCTTGAGGTAGGGTCTCCCTGGAGCCCAGGCTGATCTGGAACTCACTCTGTAGTCCCAGGCTGGCCTTGAACAATTCTACCTCTGCCTGAGCACTGGGATTAAAGGTATGGGCCATCACATTGGGCTACTTGAAATTTTTTTATTTTTTATTTATTTATTCATTTTTCAAGCAGAGAGAGAGAGAGAGAGAGAGAGAGAGAGAGAGAGAGAGAGAGAGAGCGCACACCAGGGCCACCACCTTGTGGGTCTGGCTTATGTGGGTCCTAGGGAATTGAACGGGGGGGGGGGCCTAGGCACTGGAGGCAAGTGCCTTAACCGCTGAGCCATTTCTCCAGCCCTTGAATTTTTTAAAAAATTTATTTGCACACGTGTAGATGAGCACATCAGGGTTGCCTGCTGCTACAAATGCCTGTCCAACTTTATGTGGGTGGCTGGTGAATTGGATGGCAGACTTTACAAACAAGTAGTTAATCACTGGGCCATCTTCCCAGCTCCGAGATTTTTTTTTTCTTTTGTAACTCAAATGGGAGGTTCTCACCCATGAACTTTGTAGATGATAGCATCGTTTTGCAATGGCAAAAGGCTGAACACACCTGAAAATGTTCTTCTACTGAGTACAACCTGCAAAGGTGAGCTGAGCACATGGAAGTCTGCACCAAGCCCTGAGCCACAGGCTGGGTAAGGAGGGCAAGATGACACCATCTAGTAAAGAAAAACTGCAAATTTGAAGGTGATTACGCTAGTGCTTCAATAACAGCCCTCAGGAGGTTGAGGCAGGAGAATTACTGTGAGTTTCAGTATCTGCGTTTCAGTGTGAGAACTCGTGTTCAAACAAAACCACATGGCCTGACTGGCAAAGTGGGGAGAACATGAAACTCTCAATCTCAGGGTCCTGGGTTTAAACCCTACATTAGGTGGTTTGCTATTGGCTGGGTGTAGTAGCCCACACCTTTAATCTCAGCATTTGGAGGCTGAGGTAGGAGGATCATTGTGAAGTTAAGGCCAGCCTGTGGCTAGAGTGAGTTCCAGATCAGCTTGGGCTAGTGTGACTCAACCCCCCCCAAAAAAAAAACCCTACACACTAAAAAAAAATCATGCAGGTGTAGTGGCATACACCTTTTAATTCCAGTACTTGGGAAGATTGACATGAGTTTGAGACCACCCTGAGACTACGTAGTGAATTCTAGGTTAGCCTGGACTAGAGCAAAACCCTACCCGAAAAACAAAAACAAACAAAAATACAAAAAAAAAAAAAACCCTTTAAAAAGGAAGATAGATTCCATCCTCCTTCCTCCTCCTTTTCTTATTATTTTGGTTTATCGAGGTAGGGTCTCACTGTAGCCCAGGCTGACCTGGAATTCACTATGTAGCCTCAGGGTGGCCTTGAACTCACAGCAATCCTCCTACCTCTGCCTCCTGAGTGCACCACCACACCCAGCCACCCTCCTTATTTTGAAGCTGGAGAGAGGGCCACAGAAACTAACAGTAGCTGTTTCTTGGCAGATCAGTACTGCTGTGAAAAAAAAGTAGGCTTTCAAGGGTTTAGTGGCTCACACCTGTAATCATGGCATTCAGGAGGCTGACGTAGCATTGCTGTGATTTTGAGGCCTACCTGGACTACACAGTCAGGGCCAGTGAGAACCTGCCCCCCCCCCACACACGTGTGGTGATGACTCACACCTTCTCACACCTTTAATCCCAGTACTCAGAAGGCTGAAGTATGAGGATTGCCAGTTTTAGGCTAGTCTGGATTACAAAGTGAGTTTCAGGTTAGCCTGGGCTAGAGTGAGACCCTGCTTCAATAAAACAACAACAAAAAACCAAATGGGCAATGTGGGTTTTCTTTGCCATGCTGTTTTTGCCTCCTACATCCACAGCACTAGTACAAGTCTTAACAACAGGAATTCCTAACAAAGGATCTCAAGAGCTGTGTGTGGCTGTACACACCGGGAATCCCAGCACTTGGGAGGCAGAGGCAGGAGGATTGGGACCTGAGTTTGGCACAGAAGCTGGGTGTGGTGGCACACTCCTTTAGTCCCAGCACTTGGGAGACTGAGGTAGGAGGATCGTTGTGAG
Source organism: Zapus hudsonius (assembly GCA_004024765.1). NCBI lineage: Eukaryota > Metazoa > Chordata > Mammalia > Rodentia > Dipodidae > Zapus > Zapus hudsonius. The sequence continues at coordinate 13,533 of PVHP010027752.1, forward strand.
TTCAAGGCCACCCTGAGACTTCATAGTAAATCCCAGGTCTGCCTGGGCTAGAGGGAGATTCTACTTTAAGGGGGGAAAAAGGAGTTTTGGCAGACCCTGTGCCAAAACAAACTACAAAAACACCCAGGGAGGGCTGAAGAAATGGCTTAGCGGTTAAGGTGTTTGCCTGAAATGCAGAAGGACCGGAGTTCAATTCCCCAGTGCCCATATAAAGCCAGATGCACAAGAGGGCACGTGTGTCTGGCATGCCCATTCTCTCTCTCTCTCTCTCTCTCTCTGCCTCTTTCTCTCTATATCAAATAAATAAAATATTAAAAAACAAACAAACAAAAAAAAAACACCCAGGGATGGGATATGGCTCCATTGGTAGTGTTTGCCTAGTATGCAGCGAGTCTTGAGTTCCATCCCCCTTCCCCAGCACTATATAAACTAGGCTTGTTGGTGCAAATCTTCAATTCCAACTTTTGGAAGGTAGAGGAGGCAAGAGGATCAGAAATTCAAGGTCATCATGAAAGGGAGCTAGGTAGCATAACAGGCAGTTAGAAAGGCCCATGGGAGATAATCTTAATTCCTGTCTGCCCTCGCTGGAATTGCTCAGGTGCAGGTGTTCAAGCCCAGACCCTTCCAGGTGTGCACCCAGCTGTGCTGACTTCTTTCGGATCAGCTCCGGACTCCAAATAAAAAACCTGGCTGCTCACAAGGCTTTTGGATACCTCTTGGCAACTGAGGTTCTCACCACTGCTAAGGTTTTGCCCTTCCCATCCTGGCAGCTCAGCTACTGCCAGCGTGGGAGAGGTGGGCGGGTGGGAAAGGGATTATTTTTGTTTTCCCCTAGGCCTATGAATTTTTTAAAAAATATTTTATTTATTCACTTTCAAGCAGAGAGAGAGAGAGAGAGAGCGCGCGCGCGAGAGAGAGAGAGAGAGAGAGAGAGAGAGAGAGAGAGAGAGAGAGAGAGAAAGCGAGAGCGCCAGGTCCACAACTTTGTGGGTCTGGCTTATGTGGGTCCTGGGGAATTGAACCTGGGGCCTTAGGCAATGGAGGCAAGTGCCTTAACCGCTGAGCCATCTCTCCAGCCCATGAATTTTTACATGGACCTTAGACCACGTGAGTGCTCTTCCCCCCCCCCCCTTTGGTCCACAGACTCTCCCTTCCCTCTCCTGACTTCTAATAAATAGAATGTTTTATAGTCATCCTTCTCAGCCTGGTTTATCCAATTCTTTGTTTAAAAGCATGCACAAGCTCAGGTTTGGGGTATGTGTCTGAACATCCCAAAAATAATAACCCGTATCAATCATCCTTGGCTCCACAGTGAGTTTGAGCGTGGCCTGGAATACATGAGTCCTTGTTTCAAAACGAAATAAAAACAAAAGACACACCAAAAACCAGTCAGCTGAACAAAAAAGATCCCAAACATGCAATATGTGAAAATTAAGAGGATTTTATTTACTTTTATATGTTCTTGGAGAAAATCATTCACATGTAAAAGTTTGACATTTGATAAGAGATTTATTCACACTTCATTTTATACATAAGGTCCTCCATTGGTAGGACATAATTTTTTCAGTTCAATGGGACTTTCACATGATTACAATCATACAATTGGCACACTATACTAATAAAATCAAACGGAGCTAGACAATGTATGCATCTTTATGCCAATTTAAATCTCAGCATGCACTACCCTTCACATATGATCTTGGAAGTATCTGCTGTGAGCTTACTAAAATATTGACCAGGTCTGAGGACACAAATGACTTTACAAAATAAAACCTCTTTTCCAATAGCTGCTTGTTTTATAGAAAAATATTACAAATAAAATTAGTGCTATTCAAGGTGTTCATTTTGAAATCATATATGATACATATATAGAGGGTCAAGCCACTATTCCCTCATGCAGAGACACACACACTGTGAAGACTGGTGAAATGCATCTTCCCATCACTGCCGCGTAGTGAGGCTCCACTGCTCACTGCAGGCCCCGCCAGAGGGACTGGAGTAAAACATCTCCACGTACTGGGCACACTTATAATCTGTTCCTAGTTGAGACTTAGAAAAACCGAGAAACAGGACAAAATTTGTATTTTTGTCTTCCCTACTGAAATTTGCCAAAACTTGTAAGTATAAGGAAGATTTCTTTTTTTTTTTTTTTTGGTAGAAATAGCTAATTATTTTTCATGGTTGGAATCTTTTTCATTCATATCTATATGTATGAGTTCATACACACATATATATAAGAAAAAAATATATTTTGTTTGTTTTACGAGGTAGGGTCTTGCTCTAGCCCAAGCTGACCTGGAATTCACCTTGTAGTTCCAGGCTGACCTTGAACTCACAGCAATCCTCTGCCGCCCAAGTGCTGGGATTAAAGGTGGGCACCACCATGTCCGGCAATGGCTAGATAGATAAATAGATAGACAGACAGGTTCTCATTCTAACTGGCCTGAAACTCACTGTATAGCTTAGGGTGGCCTAGAACATGTAGTTCTCCTGTCTCAGCTCCTGAGCCACCACACAGCTTTGCTTCAAGTGTCCATCTTTTCCTGGAGGGCGGGAGACTATCACTGGACAAGCAGATGTTTCCAAGAGCACTGCTACAGCCAGCCGACTGCCTCGGTTTCCTTTCACATGATTATATAAAGTTTAAAGAAAAGAAGTCTCACAAGCTATGTACAGCAGCTTACACTTTGTTTCTCTTCCACTTGATGTACAGTTAAAACTAATTTATGACAAACGCTCGTCACATAATCTGTGTAGGCACATGAGGATCGTGAGCATCACTGGAGGGGCGAGGTCTTCAGTGGGATCATGATTCTGGACTCCATCTCCTGGATAAGCGGGACTGAAAACGGGAGCGAGTGAGGTTACTCTTAGCTTCCTACCACATCAACAAGATGCTGGGAATGATTAGAAGGCATGCTGCTCTACCGGAAAACTACCATGGGGACAGAAACATGCACGCTATCTATACTAACCCTAGAGGACATCCGACCTGGAGATCTGTTTTATTTGCAGGAAATTAGAAAAGTCCATATTGGGCTGGAGTGATGGCTCAGCGGTTAAGGCACTTGCCTCCAGTGCCTAAGGCCCCGGGTTCAATTCCCCAGGTCCCACATAAGCCAGATCCACAAGGTGGTGGCCCTGGTGTCCTTTCTCTCTCTCTCTCTCTCTCTCTCTCTCTCTCTCTCTCTCTCTCTCTCTCTCTCTCTCTCTCTCTGTATCTCTGCTTGAAAATGAATAAATAAAATATTAAAAAAAAAGAAAAGTCCATATTGTGAAAAAAGATGATTTCTCATAAGGTTCTTTGAACTAATAGTATATAAAAGCAAGCAATACTACATTTGAATATATCATATAGACAGGGAGAGAGAACTTGTAACATTCTGCTGAGTAAGCATGCTGTGGAAATGGACAAATTTAAGAGTAAACTGCAGTTATGTGGTGCTGGGGGACCTGCCTGCCTCATGTCTCCCCAACCTTATAACTTAACACCATATTTTAAAGAATATTTTATTTATTTATTTGCAAACAGAGAGATACACAGAGAGAGACAGAGAGAGTATGAGTGTGCCAGGGCCTCCAGCCACTGGAAATAACCTTCAAATGCATGTGCCACCTTGTGCACCTGGCTCACGTGGGTACTGAGGAATTGAACCTGGGTCCTTAGGCTCTGGAGGCAAGTGCCTTAACCACTGAGCCATCTCTCCAGCCCCTCACCACTATATTTTAAAGACATTTATACTAGCTTTATGTGGAAACCATACTGAAAGAACAAGAAAAGCACCGACTCTCCAGGCCTGCTGAGGGCTTACCTGTGTAGTACACCAGCTCTTCCCAGCCATGCTTGTGCCATGCTGCATTCCGTATGTCCTCCCTGGTCTGCAGATCTTTGTAAGCTTAACATAACCACAGGGAAGAAGCAAACCCAAGTTACACAGTGCCCACATGCCACCAGTACATCCACTTGGCTGGTTGTATCTTTTTGTGTTTGTTAGCTTTTGTTTTTTTGAGGTAGGGTCTCGCTCTAACCCAGGCTGACCTGAACTCCCTATGTAGTCCGGGGCTGGCCTTGAACCCATAGTGATCCTCCTACCTCTGCCTCCTGAGTGCTGGGATCAAAGGTGTGCACCACCACACCCAGTCTCCCCTGGTTATATCTTGTGTAGTGTTTTCTCACACACTACTCTGGTCACTTAGTACTGATCTGGAAAACTGCAAGCACACTGTTCTGAGCAAAATTAGTATATGTGCTGCTGAAGCAAGCACTTCTGAGCAAAATTAAACATTAGGCCTTTGGGAAACACGAAGCCATCTGCTTTTATGGCTTGACTGTCCATTAAGTCTAAGATAACCTTTTACAAAGTAAGGAAACATATATTTGTTTTTCTGGTTTTTTTTTTTTTTTTTAATTGAAGCAGTACTCACTCTAGACCAGTCTGAACGTGACTCAGGGCAATCCTCCAACCTGAGCCTGGGACTAAAGGCATGTGCCACCACACCGCCTTAGAACATATTTTTTAACCATTTGTTTCTAACCCTATTACATTTGAAAACTCTGATACTTGTGCAGTCAAACCTCAGCCAGCTAGACCTTGCACTGTCCGGGATGAGGCTGCTTGTGGTTGCTCTATGAAGCTAAGTGTCTATCTCTCAGGGCAGGGTTTCAGTCTCTTAATACCCAGGCCGTGGGCAGAATTGAGAAGACCAAGGAGCCTTGGCTGAAGCAGGGGTTTCTGGGAACCACGTTGGGTATTTTCCTCACATTTTGAATGGAAAGGCTGAGGTTCCAGGCAATTATCCTATCATATGGCCAGTATGTACTACTTGTGTTTGCCTTTTATTTTCTTTTGCCTGATGCTGACTGGCTCAGGGGCTTGGACATGCTAGGCAAGCACCCTACCACTGAGTCACACCCTCAGCCTTGGACTTTGGAGACAGGTTTTGCTTTGTAGCTCGGGTTGGCCTGGACTCATTACATAGCCGTGCTGGCTTTGAGCTTTTGATCCTCCTGCACCTGTCTCCTGAGTGCTGGGATTACAGGGACACGTATGTCACCCTGCTGACTTTATTCCACTCTTGTTACCAACTATTAGCCACGGATCCCATGGGCCCCCCCTTTTTTAAGGCAGGGTTTCATTGCAGCCCAAGCTGACTTGGAATTCACTCTGTAGCCAAGGTTTTAAACTCAAAGGTATCCTTCCACTTTCCACCCTAGTCCTGGGATTAGGATCCATGGACCTCTTGCTGTAGCCTCTTTTATTTTGGTTTGTTCAGCACTTATACTCATCTGTGATGTTTAAGATTACTGACTTCAGATTTGCTCCACTGCCTATTACAACTAAATTAGTAATGGGCTCTTAAATCCTAGTGACTCACAAAAATATACATACCCCAAAGATGATGCACCATGTATAGCTGCCCAATCTGAGAGAAGAATCCCCCCACTGCCTCATTGTTGTCCTGTCTATAACGAATTGCACGAGCCCTGTAAAAGAAAAACAATGTTCAGATATTTTAAAAAATCAGTCTACAGGCAGTGTTTGATGCATGCCTATAATCCCAGAATTAGGATCCCACCAAAGGCTGTAAGGTCCAGGCCAGCCTTGGCTACATAGTGATTCCAGGCCATCTTGGCCTACAGTGAGACCTTGTCTCAGCAAAACAAAACAAATCAGACTACATTTCTTCCACTTATAGTGAGATGTTTAAGACTAAGTACTATTTTATTTCTTTCTTCCTTTCATTTTCTTTCTTTTCTTTCCTTCCTGTCCGTCTTTCCTTCTGCTTGGGTGTCATGTGTCTAAGACTGGCCTCAAACTTAATATGTATCTGAGGATAACCTTGAACTCCTGATCCTCCCACTTCCACCTCCCAAATGCTGGGATTACAGACAAGTGCCTTCAGACTGAGGCCAGCTGAGGGACAAAGATACTTTAGTTGGCCAGGACTTTCTCTTCATAGGAATGTGAAATGTCCCCAAAAGGCTCATGTCCTTGAACACTTGGTCCTCAGCTGGTGGCACAGTTTCTGCAGATGGTAGAACCTTTAGGAGGTAGAGCTTTGTTGGAGGAAGCGGGTTCAGGGGAGGTGGGACTTGAACTTTTATAGCCTGGCTCCACTCCTGGTTCCCTCTGCTTCCTGACTGGATACAATGTGACTCTCTGCCTCCCGCGACTATCTTCTCTGCCATGATGGAATGTATCTCCTCAAAACTATAAACCACTTTCCTTCCTTAGCAACAAAAGGTAACTGATTTTTGTTTGTTTGCTTTCTGAGGCAGGGTCTCACTCTAACTCAGGCTAACCTGGAACTCACTCTGTAGTCTCAGGCTGCCCTCCAATTTACTGTAATCCCCTGCCTCTGTGTTGGGATTAAAGGCATGCGTCACCACACCCAGCAACAAAAAAGTAATAAACTTTTTTTAAAAAAAAATCAGCAACAAAAAGTCAATAATACAGCCACTGAAGCTTGCTGCTTAAGACCACTCAGCACAGCTCTGCTCTCATTCGTATGGAATCGGTATGAAAATATAGCCTGACCTACTCTGTGCAGATGCTCCCATGGGTTATCCATGTATGATATTAAATTCTCTAACCTTTACATTTGGAATTAAGTAATCAGTATCTTCCCAAAAATTACAATTTCAATTGACAAATTATTTGAAATTAATAAAATCAATTTAACATGCATTGCAATCCCGTTCAGAAGGGGGAAAATCCTCTTTTTCATTGATAGTGATAAATATTCCAGATTATTTTCATTCTGAATTTTTCTAATTCAGTCACAGAAGGCAAAGAAAATATACTTGCCTTAGCCTGGTAATAAGCAGAAGTATGTACTGCAGAGGTCAGCATCCTACTAGTTACCTATGTGCCAAAATACAAATTCCATGCTGAACTGGCTTTATGAAAGCAGTTTAAAGATAACCAATGAACTCAAGACATCCTATGGATTCTCTGTGCACAAGTATGAGTCAGTATCATCCCAGCTCTATGAACATGTCAATGGTCGCTATAGACCAAAATGAACAGCACACTGGTATGGACAAAAATCCACTGAGAAAACAGTACTTAAACAGTAATATGTAATCAAATAGATAATTAGTTAATTTTTTATTGAAAGGGGATCTCAATTAGCTCAAGCTGGACTCAAACTTGCTATGTAGCAGTGGATGACCTTCAATTATTGATTCTCTTAAGTGCTGGGATTATAGGCACAGGTCACCATGCAAGGTTAGAATGTGCTTCTGTATTATATCTAAGAACTCTTTGCCTAATTCAAGGTCTTAAGAAACTTTATGCTTCTAAAAGTTTCCATACTTTAGTCTTACATTTAAGAGCTTTGAGATCATGTATATTCTATAATGTGAAGCAGGGGTGGAAACTGATCGTTCCATGTAATCATCTGGGCATGGCCATATACATATGTGACCCAGTTCTGTGAGACCAGAGTTTGGGCTCACACCTGTTGACTTAGGCGTGTAGGGAGCAGACCAAACAATCATTGGGGTTCAGCTCTGTATTCAGAAAAAGACTCTGTCTCAAGGAAATATGTGGATGAGTGCTAAAGGAAGGACAAAAGGCATTCTCCTCTGGCCTCCACATGCACACAGATATGTGAATCTGCACACACATGCACAGACACACTGCACATAAACAGAAATGGAGGAGTTAGACCTAAAGAGGATTGGATATGTGTTGATAGTTTTTTTCCCTGAGCCATGGTTTCACTAGATAGCCCAGGACAGCCTCAAATTTGTGATCCTTCCACTTTACCTTCCTGAATGCTGGAATTACAGGTGACTGATGTCTGGTTTGTGTTACTAATTATGGAAGCTTAAATATAAGAGGACACACTGTATTAGTCTCACTAGTTTTATATATGTTTGAAAATTTTCATAAGAAAAATGTGAAACAAAACAATAGTCTACACCAGGTGTGGAAGTGTGTGCCTGTAGTCCCCGCTATTTAGAAGGCTAGGACAGGAGAGGATTGCTGTGAGTTCAAGGCCAGCTTGGGGCTACAGAGTTAAGTGCCAGGTCAGCCTGGGCTACAGTGTGACCCTACCTTGAAAAAAAAAAAAAAAAAAAGAAACAAAACAAACCAAAAGAACTTTACAAGCTGAACACCAATAATTATACTCACCAGTAATTTCCCCATTCGATCATGGTTCCTGGCTGAAAAGAGATTTAGATCTTAGTTAATTCTTCTGTAAGCAGAAGTATGACTGTTCACTGTTCCTGTTCCACCACAGGAGTAATTCTTTTCTACTTTCTAGAAGAAGACAACATACACATAATGTGAGGAAGGCTAAGTCATCTATTAGTAGTTGTCAGAACCAGGGTGATGTCCTCCCTGCAGATATACTAAATGACCTGCCCATTCTTTCTAGTGCAAAGAAGATTTGACTGCTGACCTGTGTTCCTTGTAATGCTGGAGGCTGTGGAGGGAAGGGTGGTATATGGAGGAAGGTTAATGGATGCAATTAACTGCTTCCTCTGTTAAAGAAATGCTCTTTCTTTTTAGGAAGAGTAAGGAAACATCTAGAAAGAGTTACAAAATCCATTTCCCTTTTTACTTTTACAGTGTTGTTTAATTTGTCCAATGGCCACAAGTTATATTAGTTGCTCTTGCTCAAAGAAGAGTTTATGTCATATAATGTAGCTAGTCCTAAACCTAAGGCCTTCCCCTTTAAAAAATTAATTTTTAAAATGTGTGTGTGTGGCCTGGAGAGATGGCTCAGAGGTTAAAGGCACTTGTATGCAAGGCCTGACAGCCTGGGTTTGATTCCTCAGTACCCACATAAAGCCAGATTCACAAAGTGACAGACGTGTCATTTGCAGTAGCAAGAGGCCTTGGCATGCCCATTCTCTCTCTCTCTCTCTGTCTTGCAATTAAGTAAAAATATATAATTAAAAAATAAAAATGTGGGCTGTAGAGATGGCTCAGCGGGTAAGGCACTTGCCCCCAGTGCCCAAGGCCAAGGGTTCAATTCCCCAGGACCCACATAAGCCAGACCCACAAGGTGGTGGTGGCCCTAGCTCGCTCGCTCTCTCTCTCTCTCTCTCTCTCTCTCTCTCTCTCTCTCTCTCTCTCTCTGCTTGAAAAATGAATAAATATTTTTTTAAAAATATTTTATTTATTCATTTTCAAGCAGAGATACAGATAGAGAGAGAGAGAGGAGAGAAAGCGCACCAGGTCCACCACCTTGTGGGTCTGGCTTATGTGGGTCCTGGGGAATTGAACCCGGGGCCTTAGGCACTGGAGGCAAGTGCCTTAACCGCTGAGCCATCTCTCCAGCCCAATAAATATTTTTTTAAAAAATAAATAAAATAAAAAATAAAAATGTATGGTCTGGGGACATGGCCCTACAGCTTCAATTCCCCAGCACCACATAAAGCCAGATGGGAAAAGTGGTACATGTGTCTGCTGTTCATTTTGCATTCATTTGAAGCAGCAAGAGACTCTGGTGTGCCCATACATGCACACATAAATACATTGAAAAATGTTATCTAGAAAAACATCAAATAATAAACATCATCTATAAGACCATAAAAACAAGAGTTTATTAGGCTGGGCACACACTTTTAAGCCCGGCACTCTGGAGGCAGAGGTAGGAAGATCACTGGGAGTTCGAGGCCAGTCTGGAATTACAGAATGAGTTCCAGATCAGTCTGGGCTAGAGTAAGACCCTACCTTGAAAAAAACCAACTCCTACCCCCAAAGCAACAACAACAGAGCTTATTAGAAGAGAATGAATGATGAGGAACACAAAACTATCAGGACTGGACATAGAGAAATCAAATTTAAAAATGGGTGTGGTGGTACACACCTGCAATCCCAGCACTTGGGAGACTAAAACAGAGGATCAGGAGTTCCAGGACAGCATGGGCTACACGAAGGAGACACTATCTCAAAAAGCAAAAACAAAGCCGGGTGTGGTGGCACATGCCTTTAATCTCAGTACTAGGGAGGCAGAGGTAGGAGGATCGCCATGAGTTCGAGGCCAACCTGAGACAACAGTGAGTTCCAGGTCAGCCTGGGCTAGAGAAGGACCCTACCTTGACAGAAAAAAAAAGTTTGCTCAAGTTTTGTCAGCATCAGGAAATAATGAAGGGATAGTAAA
>PVHP010027753.1:0-23724 GCA_004024765.1 Zapus hudsonius
TTGTATCTAGATCCCTAATCTTAATGCTGCTACCACACCTTGGGCACCAAGTCCTCAACACACAAACCTTTTGAGGAGACCTTTCCCATTCAAGTCATCACAGTGAGCTGGGGTTTGCCATATCTCCTCTCCTTGTGAACTACCTGAGGTAAAGATGTGTCTTACCTGGACCCACATCTGCGGCGTTCACTATGTAGACTATGACAAAATCAAAGTCTGCCCTTGTATTTTCCTGCTGGGCTCTGTGTCATGTGGCTACGGTGTCTGTCATGTGTGAGGAGAAGGGACCCACCTTTGTCCCCAGGCATCCAAGAGCAGTAGGTGGTATTCATTGCTTCCAGGCCCATGTGATTCCCAGTACTCACCAGAGCATCATGACATTCACACCCCTGAAAAGCAGAGCACTGTAGTCCAGTCTATGGAGGCTGGCTTCCATACTGGCTTCACTACTAACGTCCCACTTGGAAAGGAACAGATGACAATGACCAAACACAGCAGCTCCAAAGTCAAGTGAAATGGACTTCAGTTCTAGTTACACACCAAAAACAACAACCAAGGGCTTGAATCAACTATCGGATGACATCATGGAGAGGTGTGGCATCCGGTCATGAGAAGCTACCTCGTAAGTGGACTGAGCTTTCTGAGCAGTTGGCACTCCAGAGGCACCTCCCGTGCTTCTGGTTGTGGCCTAGTACCTGTCTTCCATCATCTCCCCTCACCCAGGGTGGTCTGTTCCTGGAACCCAGCAAGGGCCTTGGCTCACGTAGCCCAGGAGTTTATCTGTGCTGTCCCACCCGAGGATCTAACATCCTGAGTGTGTTGACTGGCCTTATACAAGATTTAATATTCATAAGCTCCACCCCTTCGATGCATGCTATAAAATGGCATTTTTAATATCGCAGACCGGGTGACATTTACACACCACTTGAACTTTACTTCGGTGGTTTATATATTACCATCGTGATCCTTTCTTTAGTAGTGTGCCTTCCAGGGAACTCCTTCTCTGCTTGGGACTCATGTCTGTGATTGGAGGCAGTCACATCTCACTGGCTTCCTCAAAACAGTTGCCATGGAATATTCTAGTTGGAGTTAGGCTAAGGCCTGCAGTAATTGTTTAAAAAGTACGACTACAATGCAATGTCTCTAAACATCTAACAAGAGATAAAATAAATAAACACTTCTCACCTCTAGGAGTCTGTGGAATTTGGCTCAGAGAATTATTTCAATATATAGCAAAAGAAGGGGTTTTCTCTCTCTGACAGGTGGTAAGGCATCCTACGTGGCCCAAGGCTGCATGGGAATTCTCAACTGCTCCTAGGTCACTAGTGGGGACTGCACACTGGTAGGTCACTGGTGCTCACTGCACACTGGCCGGCCATGTCCCTCAGTTGCCTAGTTCAAAAGCAAAAATAGTCTCATCTCTCCCCCTCTAGGCAGGCTGGGACTCAACGATGGTACCCCCCAATGTCTCTTCCATAACAGGATGTTGGGAGCAACAACCCTCACGTGCAGACAGTGGGCCAGGAGGACTGGCTTTGCCTCTCCACGTCCTCCCCTGGTGTCAACACAGGACAGGAACAGCAGACCCAATGGCATGCTTGTTACCTGGCACTTGGTGTTGTCTGCACAGTGCATGGCCAGGCAGGAAGCCACTGGCTCTTGCCCATGGGAAAAGATGACAGAAACGGTATTCCCTCTAATCACACATACCTGGAATGTGTCTGCTCTGTGCCAAGGGGCTGAATATCTGCCAACGATGACACTGTAACTTCAGTTCTTCTGTAGCTGACTGAGGTGAGGTGGGGGTGGAGAGAAGAGAGGGAGGAGGAAAAGGGGAGAAGAGAGCCTGTGGGCTTTTCTTCTAGTAGCCCATCTGGTGGTGTTTTCTTAAGGAAAATTCCTGAATCCAGAATCCAGTTTAGGTTTTCCCAACATGGACATCATGGTCTTGGGGGAGACCCCCACCTTGTTCCCTTCCTTCGTCCCCTCTAGCTGATACGTGACTCCTCACAGCTCACAGCTAGCACAGTTGTCCTTTGGTCTCCAGACCTAGCCCTCCTGCTTTTATTTGTTTGTTTGCTTTATCTTGTTGTGTGATGCCAGGCTTTTAAATTTTTCTCCTTTTAAATGTTGCCACAAGGGACACGCGTAGCCACACATTTCAGTTACCCAGAAAGACTCGAGCTTACAACCACTGCCTGTCACCCAGAATGCACTAAGTGTTCACAGGGGTGACACAGAGCAGAGCTCCTCAGAGGACTTCTTTCTGATGCCACCTGAAGAGCTTCCTCAAGGACATGAGGCCCCCTGTACAGGTGGGCCAGCAGGACAGTGAGCCCCAGGCTTGACCAGCAGCCCTACTCTCTCTCTCTCTCTCTGCTCAATCTATCAAAGACACCAAGTTCTGGAAGTGGCGTCCCAGTGGCTTAGGTTTGCATCCCAACTCTTCCTTCAGGAAGGTGTATGGGGCCACCCAAACGGAGCTCTTCCTTGCACCTCAGGTGACAGACATCCAGGCAGAGAAACCTTTGAGATGTCTTCTAGCCATAGAGGTGTATTCTCAGTGGACAAAGGCACTCAGCTCTAAGGACATACATGGAAGATGGACAGACTGGCAAGGAGTCAGGGGCCTTGCAATACAGCATGGCCCAAATCTGCAGGTGGAAGGCAACCAGAGCCGGTACCCAGTGGCCCAGGGACTTAAGGAGTCCATGCGGATTGCCTGTGGGCCTTGGTTCTTGTCCTGGGCTATTTGAATAGCTCATGAAAGTCTAGAAAACATCTCTCTAACTGCAGCAATGGTGACTTTGAATCTAATGCTGCTGAGGAAAAAAAAAAATCTCCAAATGTGAAATAGTAGACGTCACGACAAGCCATGGTCCTCTGTCTGTGACTGACGATGTCATTATTTCCAAGGCCAAATGCAACCCACTAAAGCTGGTGCCTCATGAGTTATGGAAATTCAATCATCATGGCTCTGAAATGCTCTGTGACCCTGAGGCCACCGTGTCACTAAGGGTCACCCATTCCAAGGTGATATTCCTGTTGGGTTCCAACAATGTAGCCTTGGATGGTAGCACCGGCTCCATGTCAGGGCCTGCGAGAGGAAGAACATCGTGGTGGAACCTGGCTGCTCATCACACAGCAGCAGAGAAGCAGAGAGAGAGAGAGAGAGAGAGAGAGAGAGAGAGAGAGAGAGAGAGAGAGAGAGAGAGAGATGGGAAGAAGTCAGGAACAATGTGTATCTTTCTAGAACACAGCCCCCATCCATTTCCTCCAATGAAGCCCCACATCCTGCTTTCTATGACCTTCTAGTGCGTCATCACATTACTAATCCAGTGATTGGACAGCAGCTGGAGAATACACCTGTAGGGGACAGTTCAGATCACATACCTGGTTTGACACGGCTGCCCCTTTTTTCTCCGGAGTTAACAGCTCTCTCTCTCTCTCTCTCTCTCTCTCTCTCTCTCTCTCTCTCTCTCTCTCTCTCTCTCCCCTCTCTTCTTGCACCAGTTCTTTCTCCTGATCACTCCCTCCCACTCGTTTCACTCCACCCCCCACCCATCCTCTCTTCCAAATTGCATGGCATTCTACTATAGTCGTGAATATAAATTTTATCTATCATCTGTTCTCTGTTGTTCATTTTAACACCACATAAGTTTGGAAAGGAAATGAGACCAATATTTTCCAATTTTTTTGTGGATTTTCTTTGACCTCTCCTCAATCTGAAGTGCCTAATTAATATGTCCACTCAACAAACAGAAGTGCCTTTACACTTGCCTTAAACACAACAGTGGGAAAGCCACCCACCTGCCGGTTCAGGAGCCTGTGGAAAGACTCTGGGAGTTCAAAAGGCCCATCCCATAGTGGGAAGTCAAAAAAGGCATTTCCGGTGAGCTGCGTGACCCAGGGCAGGACTTTTCACATTGCCCCAGCCACATTCTTAGTATGATGAGGTTAGCAGAGATAACAGCTTTGAAAATGTAACCAGATTCCTGTAACCTGGAAAAGAGGTGATTGGCTGCATGCAAATGGTGCTCTTTCATAGGAACAAGTCAGGGTAAAAAGAGAGCAAATTTTGCAAACATAGATCATGCACGCAAAACCGTGTGCCATCTGCTGAGCCTTAGATCAGTGTTCTGCTAACACCATCACAACATTACATTTTCTTCCCAGCATCCTTTGTGGCCAGGCATCCAATAAATGAGCATGTCTTAGGTTCAGTTTGACATAGATATGGCCCACCTGATGAAGGCTGGCTTTGAAAAGGTCACTTGATTCTCCTGGTAATAATGGGAAGGACTGTCTGTCACCACCCCCACCCACCCCAGGAATTGGGTCTGTGATGGGTGCTCTTGGGGCTTTGAGATTCTGTGCATAGAGAGATGGAGATGGCAGATCACGGAGAGAACCGGAGGGTGACAGAAAGTATTAAACAAAAAGTGAAGAGGCTTCTGGGGACACCTGGCCTCTGCATGTGTCCTGTGTCCAGTGGAGGGCCCCTGTGAGCCTGGCTTCTTTCAAAGCCTGCTCCTGGAGATGGGAGATGAGAGCTCTTGTTTTGAGATATCCATATGTTCTGTGAAGGTTTCCCCTGGACTTCAAGTCACCCACCCTTTAAGGGACTAGGATGTCCCCATTAAAACAAAACATCTCCTCTGCCTCTGTGTGTGTGCGTGTGTGTGTGTGTGTGTGTGTGTGTGTGTGTGTGTGTGTGTGTGTGTGTGTGACGGTGTGTTGGTGTGGTGAGTATGTAGTGTATGCATGTGGTGTGCATATGTGCACACATGTGGAGCCCAGAGAGAACACTGGGTGTTTTTGTCACTCAGTCTCTCATTGAACTTGGACAGCAAGTCCCAGTGATTCTCCTGTCTTGCTCTCCAAGGACATTTGTCCACACCCAGTCGTCTATGTGGGAGATGGAGAATTGAACTGGGGAAAATCCGGCCCCCTGTGACCCTCATGCTTGCATAGCAAACACTCTTACTAACTGAGCCATCTCCTCAGCCCTGTCACCCCCATATTAAAGAAGAGCACCCCTGAGGATGTTGGGATATCCCAGCTACACATGGGAGAAGTCCATAGCCGCAGGGTCACGGGGAGGCTAAAGCCAAGGATCTGAACAGCGGAAGGTGCCTCATCTCTGGTGGGGGATGCCTTGCGCTGGCCCATTTCCTAGATCCTTGCATCAGAAGAGCCATCTGAGAGCAGATCCGTCTCTAATACATTGTCCTGGAGGCACTGCTCTGCAGACCTGCTCTGCTAGCAATTCCCAGGTCAGCCTGTTTATTTCCTACCTGGTGCGCATCGGGTGTTTTATGCTATGTGTGCTAAAGAAATGACCATAAAAAAGCCTGCTCTGGTTTGGTCATTCACAGCCTGCCACCAGGGAACTACAAAGAGTTCATGGAGGCCTAACTGTGAGCCAGAATTGAGTGTAAATAACCAAGCAGGCCGAGCAGGATGGGACAGGCTCTGCAGCCACAAGGTGAGACCAAGGCGGCTGTCCCTCTCTCATGGTCTCTGTGTGGCAGGCCTACAGAAACCCACCTGACCCCTGCCCACTCCAGCATGCGAGGCACCCAAGGCTGTGAAATGATGCTCCCAGCCAGCATTCTCCAGCCCACAGGGCAGGCTGCTCTCCTGAGCCATTGAGCCTGGAGCCAGGCAATTCATCTGATGATAAGGAACAGGAGAGAAGTGAGGTTGGGTCCTGGGCTTCTAGCTGTGTGATCTGGGAATGTGAAGGCCAAAGCCATCCGGCACCTGCAGAACCAGGTTCAGACCCAGAGGGCTGAAAGAAGGACACACTCAGGGCCCTCCAAGGAATCCTTCTATGCCATTCCAGAAGATTCTATTTCCTCCTCCCTGCAGTGGGGACACCTTCTGGTTTTCTACTAAGATGGTTAATGTCAAAGCATGGGAAGTGATTCCTACCTTATCCTTCCTGGTGTGGGGATGGACCAAGAACAGGTGTCCCCTTACTGACTCTGCAAGTTCTCATGTGGTCACTCAGTGCCGTGTTCTCCGGAGCAGCGGCCACAGCTGGAACCGCACCTTGCCCAGGCTGAGGGAGCATCAGGCTTATGGCTAAAGAACTTTTCATTTCTACCTGAAATCCATAGATGTCACTGGAAAGGCTGGCACAGGTATGAAGTGATATCCGTGATGGTGGCACCTGTGGGTTTTGTTTATGCTGTGTGCTTACATGTGTATATGGGTACATGTGTGTGCTCGTGCATGTGAAGGCCAGGTGTTGTCTGACTTCTTTGAGACAAAGTCTCTAGTTAGCCTGGAATTTGCCAATTAGGCTAGACTGACACACCAGCAAGTCCTAAAGATTCTCCCATCTCTGCCTCCCTAGGGCTGTGACTACAGACACACCATCATCTTCTGCCTCCCCAGGGTGGTGACTACAGACACACCATCATGCCAGACTTTTTTTTTTTTTTTGGAAACTCAGATCCTCATGTTTACAAAACAAACATTTTGCCAACACACTGCTGGGAGGAACCTTCAAACCAGGCAGAGTTTATGGGAGGAAGAAGGGATTTATTTGATGCTTCACAGATCCAGCAGAGAGATAAAACCACCAGCACCTCCAAAAACAAGTACACTCTGGCAGCCGAACAGCAGGGACTCCAGACTGGCATTCCAAATCCGCCCTGAGTTACAGGTTTAGGACTAGACCCTAAGATCCACCATACTGACACCTCCTCTGGCCAGGCAGCTGGAGGAAAGCTTTTAATAAAACTCCTGAATCTTTGAGCCTACTGACCATAGGCCTAAAGAGAGGATATACCCATTAAAATCTTGCCAAATTGATAATGCTTATCCCATTTGACCTATGCAGATCTCACTCTCTGCTGGAGAATCTCTTTTTATCTTTCAGAAGGCAGCGAGAACCTTGGACAATGTAATTCTACCGACAAAACCAGAGATGACAGCTGACTCCCTGGCAGGAGATGAACCACCCTGACACATCAGTTAGGGCCCAGGGGAAACCACAGAAGAAGTGGAGAGATGAGTAAGAATGCTGCTCCCACAGCAAGCCTGACAACCTGAGCCAGGGTGAAGAAGACAGACACTGTGGATACTCAAAATATTCCAACGCAAAAATCTAGAAGCTGCTAAGAGCTCAACACTAAAGTAGACTTAAAACTCACCCACTGTGGCTTGGGGAATTTTGAAGAAGAGGGGGCAGAAACATTGTAACTAAGGGTTGTGGTGGGGGGAGTATCCAGAGGCATTGTCCCCATTGACTGATTGCTTGCAGCACAACACATATCCCTCAATCCCCATTGGAGCATTCCAGCAATCCCAGTGAGGAAAGCCGACAGGGGAATAGAGGCAGGGAGGAGGGAAACAGAGGTACCAACATATGATTTGTGCATACCAAGTTTCTTCTTAGTAATAAAACTATTTTTAAAAAAACCTCCTGACTCTATTGGGGGACATTCATTCAAACCACCACACCAACTAAGCTTTCTTACCAGCCCTCTTACTATGTCTTATTGTTGAGTCTGTCACCTCCCTGGATGCAGATCCCAAAATAATAGGTCCTGATCTACTACTATGTTCCCAACATGGACCTCAGTATCCTACACTACATGCAACAGGTGCTTAGTACCCTACTCTGCACACAACAGGTGCTCAGTACCCTGCACTGAATGCAACTGGTACTCAGTACCCTACTCTGCACACAACAGGTGCTGAGTACCCTACACTGCACACAATAGGTACTCAGTACCCTACACTGCATGCAACAGGTACTCAGTACCCTACTCTGCACACAACAGGTGCTCAGTACCAAAAATCAGCGGGTAAAGGACTCCCCTACTGCCTGCAGGGGCTCACGGCCCAGCAGAAACTGGATTATTCTGTCACCCAGATGCTTAACTGTGCCACTGTGAGCATGGGGAATGATAAGACGATAGATACATCATGCACGAATGGCAGTGTGTTCTTTTGTAGGTGTGGATTCTGTGTTGAAGAGTGGGTGTGAATCACACACGAATGTGTCTCACATGGCACATGTCTGGAGGTGTCTTTATCTTTCTTAACTAGAAGAGAAATGGGACTCGGTGTCTTGGGGAAGGCTTCTCCCTGAGTTGTGACCCTTGAAAGATGTTTTGACAGGCACTGATTATCTGCCCAACTTTTGACTGAAAAGCTGCCCGCAGCAGGCATCCTTCTCAGACCTGGTGTCACTGGCTGGGCCTGCTTTTGGCCAACTCCTTGGCCTTTTTTGGTCCTCTTTGCTCACCAGCAGGGTGGGAACAGAGATGGGGCTGAAGGTGTTGCATGGAATGTTTTAAGGTTCAAGAGTAGCCTCCCCACAGGCTGTTCTTCTGTTTCAATGAAATCTGTCCACATCGCATCAACCTGGTGACATTATCTGGCCTGTATGGAGAGCCCTGGCCTTCTTGTGGGGTTGGGACAGCCCTGGCCATTTTTTTCACCCATCTTGCCTGACATGACTTGGCTTCAGGTGACCCTGTCTTCCCTGAGACAGGCAGCTAGCTTCTGTAGAAAACTGAGAGGCCAGATCCCACCAGCAGGAGGTCTGTTCAGAAATGGGGATCCATGTGGGGTCCTTGGCAGTCTGGATCTCCCCTGCAGCCCACGTGTGATTGCTCCCTCATTAGGTCTGGCTGTCATGTAGTCTGCAGATCTCGGTAGGTGGGTGACAGGTTATCTAAGATTGACAGTGCCTTTTTGACTGGCACAAAGCAGTCAGCCAGCGACCTTTGTAAGGGGAGGAAGCCCCTTCCCCACAGCGTGAAGGACATCTCCTTTCTCTAGGACTGGGCATTCAATGCATAGAGTAACTATTCCCTTGCCAGAAAATGTTGGTGCTTCCAGACGAATCCCAGAGGCATGTAAAACCAACAGCTTGGACACTGCTGAGGTGAAGCATGGCGGGTTTGTCAGGCCCAGGGAGCCTCCTCTCCCAGGCCAGTGAGGTGCCTGCCCTTTGAGCACTACCTCATCACCGTTAACCTGAACCCCAATTCACTGCAGAAGGAACATTCTAGATGGTTGTTTGCAATTCCATGCTCTCTGAGTTACCAGAAAATGCTATCGCCATGCTAGTAAGTATAAAATAATGTCATCCCAGACCCAATATGCACACCGAGGAGGGACTCCAGTGGGTAGGGGACAGAGAGGAAGGAAATGGGGGCACCTTCAGAAGATTTGCTCATACAATGTATCTGATTATTCATAATAAAGATATTAATAAAAATAGATAATGTCATCCATCTACTGAAGTCATCTCTCAGGGACTCTGTTACCATACTTGATGGCCACCGAGGAAAGCCAGCTGGGGACGAGAGGACACTTCTGTTAATGCCACTACTGGACCCGTGGGAACTGAGCAGAGCCAACAGTTGTGAGCAAGGGAAGGTGCTTGGGCGCCATGTAAAATGTGGCTTCCACAGAAAATGTGAGGCATCTACATTTTAATAACATCTGTAACTCATCTGCCCTCCACCTAAGCAAGAGGGAAGAGGTGCTTGCTTTTATGTAGTGGAGTGTCACCAAGCGGGCCAGCAGCTTATGGTGTGGTTATTAGAGCCCTGCAGAAAACGCTGGAATGAGGAAGAGGATACATTCCCCCTTTGATAGGACCACTGTACTTGCACAAAAATACAGGCTCTGGGCCGAAGGAAAATGAGAAATGACATGGTGAATGAGATGAGTCATTTAAAGTCTTCTAATGGGTCCGGAGAGATGATCAGCAATTAATGGCATTTACTTGCAAAGCCTGGCAGCCTGGGCTCAATTCCCCAGTAAAGTTCAGTACCCACGTAAAGCCAGTCCCACAAAGTGGCACGTGTCTAGAGTCCATTTGCAGTGGCAAGAGGGTATCAGGTGCCCATTCTCTTTCTCATGAATCAATAAAAATATATTTTTAAGTCCTCTAACATTGATCATTGTTCTTTATCAATATCCCCTGCTTTCTCTGAATATTATTGGCCAATTTTCCCTGTTAGCTCATGTAACACCTTCCAGTACTGCACAGGCTGCCATCTGGGAGCTGGTTACCTTTCCGCATCCAGCAGGGTCTCTCTGTGTTGTGTGACAGTGGTCTGTGGTATCTTCAGCAATAGGATCCTGTCTTTTGCCTGGAGCAGGTATTCAAGAGGCTTGACCTAAGCCTGTCTTGTTTGGGGGACCTCGTGGGTCTCTTCCATCAACAGCTCAGTGTGGGAAATAACCAATGACTGGGACAGGGAGTTCTAAGCAGAGCCATTTGTCTTGGGGTTAGCCTTCCTTCCACCCTCTTCCAGGCCCTTTTTGCCAGAGGATGCCCCCCAGCTTCCTTGAAAGCTTACTGTATGAAAGGATTTTATGGTTTTGATTAATTATTGGTTTAGATTAGTGTATATCTCCCCTGCCCTCCCATTTCCCTTACCCTCCCCAATTCCTTCCATCCCCCTTCTCAGTCTCAGAGACCAGCAAGCCAAGAAGTGCTCATCTGTGCAATAGTGGCACTAAACCTAGGTGGGTAATCAACAGCTTTTTGATTGGCTAAGAGATCCATCCGCTCAGTGACCAGGAACCCTTAGCTGGAACTGGGATCCAAGGAAACTCTTATGGAGACCAAGAACCCAGACTCCAAAGGGAAACACCCACTAACCAGAGATCTACAGAGAGGCTGCACCCATTACAATCTCACCAAATTAACAATGTTTGTCTCATTTAACCTATACTGACCTCACTCTCCACTGGAGAGTCTGTTTGTATTTTTCAGAAGGCAGAGAGAACCATGGACAACCCAATTCTACCAATAAGACTTGAGCTGATGGCTGACACTCAGGCAGGAGATGAATCACCTCTAACACATCATCTAGGGCCCAACAAAACCTTTGAGGAAGTGACTGGATGAGCAAGAGACCTACCCCCGCAGTAAGTCAAATAACTGATCAAAGGGTAATGGAGACAGACACCGAGGATACCCAACATAGTCCAAAATAGAAACCCATAGACTCTTAAGATCTCAACAGTAGAGCAGACTTAAACTCATCCACCATGACTCAGGGAACTTTTGGAAAGAGGGGGTGGAGAGATTGTAAGAGCCATGGTGGAGGAGAAGATTCAGAGTCATTGCCCCCCTTAAGAACAACACACACAGAAAAAAATGGTTACTGCTTGTATAATTCATAACCCACTACCCCATGGACCAGCCCAGTAATCCCACTGAGAAGGGCCCCTAGGGGGCTGGCAACAGGGAGGAGAGAAATGGGGGTACCACAAGACTTGTTCATACAGTGTTTCTAATAATTGTGAACAATAAATAAGTAGAAATTTTAAATGTCCTCTAAAGGAAACATGTTTTTTTTTTTTTATGGTAGGTTCTCTCTCTAGCCCAGGCTGACCAAGAACTCACAGTGATTCTCCTACCTCTGCCTCCCAAGTGCTGGGATTAAAGGTGTGTGCCACCATTCAAGGCTGGAAACACGTTTTTGAGGTTAACTTCAGTCCTCTGCCTACTAAGACACAAAGGCTGGAATAACAAATAAATCCTAGGTAAAGTGAGATGTGGCGGAGGTGGAGGGCTGTCTGTTGTATAGAACCACAAAGCAATCCACCTCCTGAGACCCTAGCAGTGGAAACTGTCTGTGGATTCCTTCCCTGGGACAGATGTTCAGTTGTGGGGCAATGGTGATACGAGGAGAAATGTATTTCTTTCCTTGTTTTCTTTTCTTTTTCTTTTCTTTTTCTTTTTTGCAGTTCTAGCTCTGCTGGGTGTGTGCATGTATATCTGTATGGGTCTGTGTATTCACATGTGCATGTGTGTGTATGAGCTTATCTGCTCATGTGTTTGAATGCATTTGTGTAGCACACGTGTGTATGTAGATGAGTTTGTGTGCATGCATTTGTGTATAGGCGACCTTTGTGTGTGTGTTTGTGTGTGTGTTTGTGTGTACACATGTTGTGATCTCTCATTCCTCAGGAAGAACTGTGTCTCTAAACCATCTCTTCATTGTCTGATGCTCTTGGTGGCTGACAAACCCGGGGGACCCAGACCAGCTCCCCACGAATGCACCTCAGCTGCTGTCCTCCTTTGAGGCTTCCTTCTGTCCTTCTCACCCCCAATCCCACAGCCAAGCTTGGGAATCCAGACCCAGAGCTCACTTCAGGGGCATCTGAGAGACCTCCTGATCACGCTGGACAGTGTCAGGGCTCCTGTCTTCCTTCACATCATACAGTTAACCAGAAACAGAGGGAGACCAAGGCCAGCTGTTTGGACCCTAAAATGATGGATCTCACATCATTAGATTTTGGTTGTATTTTTGAATGAACATTAAACTTCATCTCTGGGAACTGTTGAGCAGAAAATGAACAAAACCCTGTAACTGTCTTAATCCTTCGCCTTACTACGTGCACCAGAGGGTGCTATGCTGAGGGTCTGACCGGGAATACTAACGGTTCCAAAATACATTTAGGTTTCGTTTTCGCACAAAAAGCAAAAATGCTTTACTGTAGATTTCTGCTTCCCTCTGGAAGGGGGAAAAAAACCAAACATGAGACCATTTTAAGCTGCAGCAGTGGGGGAAAACGTGAATTATGTGATGTGGTGTTTTTACCAACTGTCTAACTAAAGGGTTAGTGAGTCACTATGGAAAACAGAAAATCTTTATTTTAAGAGTTGCAGTTTAGAGTGTTTTTTCTTCATTTTTTCTTTCATGTTTTTTTAAACTCAAAAGTGTCCCTTAGGTTTTTAACTTAAACACTGTCCACATGCTAGATCCTTCCTGGCCTGAATTTATAGACAATTTGACATATTTTTAATGTACTTTAGAAATGTATCTGGGACTGGGGAGATGGCTTAGCTGTTGCTTGCAAAGCCTGCTGGCTCAGGTTCGATACCCCTAGTACCCATATAAAGCCAGATGCACAAAGTGGAGCAGATGTCTGGAGTTTGTTTGCAGTAGCAAGAAGTCCTAGCTCTCCCATCCATTCTCTCTCTCTCTCTCTCAAATAAATATTATAAAAATTAAATCTGCTTTTTTGGCCAACAGCAGTATCTATGGTGATGGAGACAAGTACGCCTGTCCTGGGAATCCTTCCGTCTGTACTCAAAGGGCACGTTTGTTCCCAGCCTCTGTGTTTGTGACTGGGTCACCATCCTGAAGCACACACACTGATGAGGTATGGAAGGAAGCTGGGTCCCACTGCCTCTTCAAGTCCTCTAGGAAGAGCTTGGGGACCAGTGACTTTGGGGTTCACCTGGTAACCTTACTCCCCGATGGAATCCGAATTAGTGGCACCCAGACTCCCTGACACACTGCTTGGGCCAGACACCTCCCAGCCTGAGGTTGGCCCTGATCCCTTTATCTGCGACAAGGGGACACCCTAGGCTCTCTGTCCTCATCCAGCCTGCTCACCAAAGGCCGCAGTTAAAATGTCGCTGATATATCATGCTGTCACACCTCGGTCTGCGCTTGGGTGCGCATCGCTTGTATGTCTACAGGTGTGTAGGTACATTTACGCTCGTGTGTGGAAGCCAGAGGACAACTTCAGGGTGTTGTGAGACAAGGTCTCTCACTGACCTGGAACTGACCAAGTAGACTAGCTATGCTGACTGGCCAGCAGACCTCAGGCACCCCCTCCTGTCTCCACCTCTCCGGTGGTCGTGACAAGCCCTGCCCAAGTTTGTAAAATGTGGGTTCTGGGGACTGAACTCAGGTCTTCATGCTTGCAAAGCAAGCACTTTACCAACTGAGCTATCTTCCCAACCTTTGTTTTTTTTTTTTTTTTTCTTAAAATGAGGTCGGAACGATTGTCCCAACTTCAAAAATTATGTCCAAGTCTGAGCTTCCAAGGTGAATGTTGTTCTCATATCTTTCTGTCTTGGAGCCTCATTATTAATGAAGTCATTCACTTTGGTAAACACAACCACACAAATGTTTCTGACCACCTCCATAAAACCATTTAATGCATTTTTCAAAACAAAGCATCTTGCAACCATAGTAATTGTGGTTTTACTAGCTCTCTAAATAAGAACCAGCCACTTGGGCACTTTTGATATGGTGAGCTGATTAGACAAGGAAAGCATAAAGGGGGTATTCGAGGGGGGCTGTGGACCCACATGTACTCTGGCGTCAGAGAGAGGAAACCCTGCAAAGGGTACACATTTATGCCACTTACAGGCTGCAAGTAGCAAAGAGAAAAATGCTGGATTTTACAGGAAAATAATATTCCTAAATCTCCCACCGTGAGTTACAGTATAACTCAGAGCTGTCTTTGTTTGCTCGCTGCAATGAATTCAGTTCTGTTTCCAAAGCGGACCACTCCCCTTCACTTCGGGACGTCTCCACAGCCGATTTACAGTTGGGCCCTCAGAACTGCTTCTGAATGCTATGTGCCCACAGATCCTGGGGTTTTATTTTCTCGTCTTCTCAGGCCATGCATGGACCCCCTAGGCAGAGCCACCTCTGTCCTTTCCACAGAGGAGTTCATCCTGTGTTGGAAACTATTTCATAGGTGACAGTCTAACACTGCCACTTTGCATTGGTTTGACCTCGAAGGCCACCAGGCTCTCTCTCTGCGGTCAATGTCCTCACCCATAAACAGAGTGCACCTTGGGGGGGCTGCTGGAGCCACGTTGTTGGGTGGGTCTCCAGGGGGTGGGAATCCTGTAGAATTATTAGGTTCCTCCATTCTCTGCAATTGCAATCCTTCTACAATTTTTCCTGAGCAGTTGGAGAGGTGGTACCGTCCATCCCAAGTCCTCACGTCAGCCAGACTTGATCATGGACTCTGGACTCATATGTAATCCTAGAACCCTCATGGGAAGAGCTAAGGAAATGACCAGGGGGCTTTCCTGCTCGCCCCTCCTTTGAGGGGCTGGAGGTGTTCATGTCTCTGCATGGTGAGAGCTTGGTGTCACCCACAATGCAGTGAGCAGGGGTGCACAATAATGAAGGTGGTGTCCCAAAGGCCAGGATGGGGGACATGCAGAAGTTAGGCCAGCTGTCCTTGGGGTATTCCAATGAAGACAAACACAGCCCCAAGAGGAACACTATCTGGTCACTGGCATGGGGAAGTTGGTACTCAGGGCCAGGGCTCACACTGGCAGTACCAGAGCAAGGCATGTCCCCCACCATTCCCAGAGGGCCACTGGACTGTGCTGGCTCAGATCTGAGCACAGGCAGTCTACAGGCTGAAGGGATCTGTCATGGTTTGATGCAGGTGTCCCCCACAAACAAATGAATGTTTTCTGATAGATCAATCCTCAGCTGATGGCAGTTTGGGTTTTACAACCTCGATGAAGCTGTGTTGTCGGGGGCGGGCTTATGGGGTTATAAGCCAGCTTCCCCTTGCCAGAGTTTGGCACACCTTCCTGCCACTGTTTGCAGTGCTGTGGCAGAGGTGATGTCCAGCCCTCTGCTCATGCCATCGTTTTCCCTGCCAGGATGGAGTCTCCCCTTGAGTCCATAAGCCAAATAAACCCATTCCTCCACAAGCCGCTTTTGTTTGGGTTCTTTCTGTGCAGCAACTAGAATGCTGACCGCAACAGGATCTCACGCTACCTTAGACTCCATGCCTTTCCAGAGCTTGAGTGGCATTCTGGTGAGGATAGGTCCCTAGGATATAGTGTTCTTCCAGAGGGCAGGGCCTAGCCATTTATCCCCTGTAAGGGAAGCTTTGGGGGCAAAGGCCATATCTCCTTCTTCCCCAGGGAGAGAGTCCAAGAGACAGACACCCAGCACCTGGAAGAGGGCACATGGATGTCTCTCTGTGTGGTCTGTTCTGGATGTGGTTTCTGGCTATGAAGGAGGCTATCAGCCCAGGACCCTCTGCAGGGGACACGGGGGGGGGGGACGGGGACACACACACACTGAACAGCTTTGAGCACATGTGGGAGCAAGTACCATCAGGTATGTGTGGACATGTGTGTGAGGGGTGAAGATGTATTTTGTATGTGAGAAAGCATTGTGTGTATGTGTGTTAGTATTTGTGCCTAAGCATATGTGTGTATGTGAGTATATCTGTGTGTACTTGTCTCTGAGGACATTGTAAGAATTGTGTGAGTGTGAATATGGGTGAGTATTTGGGTGTTATGTGTGTGTGTGCGTGTCTATATGTTTCTGACTGTACATGAGGGTGTATTTTGTGGGTCTCTGTGTGTAAGATGTATTGTGTGAATGTGAATGTGAATGTGAATGTGGGTGGTATGTATTCTCTGAAATGTGTCCGTCTGTGTGTCTGTGTGTGTTCTTATGTGTATATCCTTGATGGAGCTGGTGGTGGAAGTATGCCATACACCACGCCACAAGGTCTTTCAGGGGAACAATTTTCTTTATTAAATGAAAACACATATCAGAAGCCTGGCATGGTGGCTCACACCTTTAATCCCAGCACTCGGGAAGCAGAGGCAGGAGGATCACTGTGAGTTTGAGGCCAGCTTGAGACTACATAGTGAATTCCAGGCTAGCTTGGGCTAGAGAAAGACCCTGCTTTGAAACCCCTCCCCCCACCAAAAAAAAAGAAGAAAAGAAAAACACATAGCAGCTAGGTATGGTGGCTCATGCTATAATCCCAGCTACATGGAAGGCTGAGGCAGGACTGTGACGTCAAGATCTTCCTGGGCTACGTAATGTACTCAAGAGCAGCCTGGACAGCTCAATAAGACTTACTCAAAATTGGAAAACCATTAGATGGCTGAGGATGTCTCTCAGTCTAGCTCACACAAAGGAAGGAAGTCTTGAGTTCTCAATCTCTGGTACTACCAAAACCAAAATCCCCAAGAAGGGGACATGGGGCATGGTACACATCTGATTGGGCCCCAACCCTAGACACCGATGCTTGTCTGAGGCCATCAGATAGGGAGTCATAGGGAGAACAGGGAAGAGGACCTGGAAAGGGAATTTCAGAAGCCAAAGGAACATGGATCCTCTGCAAGTGAGGGAAAGAGAGTGGGGCCGAGAAGGAAGGCAGGGACACGGGTCCTGAGAAAACGGACTTTGTAAGGAGGCCATGGCTTTTCTACTTGAGGAAGGTAGAAGGTCAAGGAGGATGCAGAGGATTTGGGAAGCACCCTTGTGGTCCTTGTACATGGGCTAAGCTTTGTCATCTCCCCTCTGCCCCCGCCAGGCCTGGGTGGTACACCCCGTGTCTGTGTGTGAGGGTGTATTGTGTCCAGGCAGTGTTAGGGTCATAGGCATTCCGGCATGCTCAACCTCTGACCCTTGGGCTGTGTGCCTCCCAAGATAGCTATGAATGTGGCCCAACTCATTTCTAGGTGACAGTGTCATTTGGCAATGTGGAAATGTTGGGCCCCTCTGATGAGAAAAGTGGATGCCCTCCGTGGAGCACAGGCTCCAGTCAGGCAAAGCAGGAAAAACGTATCATCCAGAAGCCAGAAGCATTGTTTGGTCCTCACCTTGGGGCACCAGCTGCAGCCCCAGAGACCAGCCCTGGCAGACACAAACACCTGTCCCTTGAAAGTCCCCCTACCTCTCCCAAAATAAAAGTAGGTGTGGTGGCTTTGGATGACTCACACTAATACAATATCCCAAATCAGAAAACGTCTGTTTGATTTGTAGCCTCCTATTCCAAGGAGACCCTATGGATTGGATTGGCATCTGGGATGGGGGGTGACAGGGGACTTTTGCTTTTCAAAACCCTACCTTTCTGGCTGCCCTTTGGCTCCAAGCCATTAAGGAAAGCGCTACCTTACACGTGTGTGCACATGGGTGGTACATGCCAACAAATTCAGATTGAAGAAGTATTTTCTGATAGAAGTCAAACCCGAGAAAGGAATACACTCAGCTGCCATGTGTGAAAGTATGGTATTAATAATTAAGCCATGCGATCATTACCCCAGGATATTATTCCTTAAATATCTCTTGCAAAGGCAATATGATTACATATGAATGATATCAATTTTCTACCAACAAAAAAATCCGCAGAAATAGGAATTGAATTACACTGTCCAATTTGCTGTAAAGTTCACTGTATGTGAAGAAATTAATCAGAGCTACCGCCACCCATTTTTATGGGAACATAAAATGATGTGGACTTCCATTTTTAATAAAGATGCATGGCACTTTTATGAAGACCGACTAATAACACGATAATGAACTGAAAAGCTACTGATCTATTAAGAATAAAAATTTTGAGGAGTGTATTTACAGAGACTTTTTGTGGGAGGCGGTATTTCTCTGAAGTCTTTTTTGAATCATTATAAAGCAGAGGTGAAATTTCGAGGAAGAGCCATGGAAGGAGTGTTGTGCAAATTTATCTTCAAGATGTGCAAACGGTCTCAGAACATATGTGTTTGGCGAATACGTTCATGCACCATCAACCCCAACATGAGTGGCCACCTGGGAAAGCTAGGCCCCCTCCATTTTATTCCTTCTCCTTCACCTTTTAACCCTTGAGTGCACCAACAACCCACTAGGAATTTCCCAGGAAGCAGTGTCCTGGAACAGAAACTCCTGGGAGACGAGGGGGCGGGAAGCTGGTCCAGTGACAGCCGGATGTTGGCTCTGTATCTACCCAGCCTCCAGGTAAGATGTCTGGTCTTTGTCCCCAGCCTCAGAAGCTGGGTGGGATGCAGAGATCTCAATTGTAAAACAAATGCTTTTAACTATTTGTTTATTGATGCTGCATGTGTATGTAGTAGGTGTTGTGGATGTATGCGTTCACAAGGGTGTGTGTGTGTGTGTCTGTGTGTGTGTGTCTGTGTGAGGTGGGTGTGGGTGGCTGTGTGGGTGTGTGTGTCGAGGCCAGAAGTGGATGGTAGACATCTTTCTTGATCACTTTTCATCTTATTGACTGAGGCAGGCTCTGTCACTTGAATCCAGGCCTCTCCAATTCAGCTACAGATTAGCTAGACAGCTTGTTCCAGGGACCCTCTGTTTCTGCCTCTCAAGTCCTGGGATTTCAGGAGGTTATTTACCTGCCTGGTATTTACCATTTTACATGGATACTGGGGATCCAAACTCATGCTTGGTAGCAAGTGAGCCATTTGCCCAGCCCTTGACTGTATTTTTTTCTAACAGAAAACCACAGTCTGGATAATTTATAAGGAACAGTAATTATTTCTTTCTGTTCTAGGTCAAAGTGCCTTCAGATCTGTGTCCAATAAGGGTGGCTGTCTGCTTTCAAAATGGGTCCCCAGATGCAGCGCCCTCTGGAGGCGAGGAAAGATATGTCCTTACAGGCAGAAGGGCGAAAAATTAGACCAAACTCCCTCTCAAGCCCTTTCTCAACAGTCTGTCCATCTTCCCAACACCATTACATTGAGCACTGAGTATTGGACACATGGGTTGGAGGATCTCTCAGATCATAGCCGGTGCCCCCCCCCCCCAGAATGCTATGGCTTGTATATACCTAACCATTCACCGACTTCTCACCGATGGAAACGGCCTGGGTTGTTTCCCCACTAATATTGTGGGGAAAATTGTTGGCAGAATTGGAATACCCAGAAATCCACCCTCTCAGTGGGTCTGTGGCTCACCCCAAAAGGCTGATCGACACCAAGTTTAAAGTACCATCTCAGAATCTCAGCAAAGGAATGCAAACAGCCTTTTAGTTTTACAATTATTTGTGTGTGTATATGCTCGTGTGTGCCTCTGGAGGCCAGAGGACAGCCTCAGGTGTTACCCAAGTAACACCATCCTCCTCTTTCTAATATGTATATATGTATATATACAAATATAGATATTTGGTTTGTCAAGGTAGGGTCTCGCTCTAGTCCAGGCTGACCTGGAATTCACTATGTAGTCTCAAGGTGGCCTCGTACTCATGGCAATCCTCCTACCTCTGCCTCCCGAGTGCTGGGATTAAAGGCGTGCACCACCACGCCTGGCCTAAAATATTTGCTTATTTTCAAGAAAAGAGGGAGGGAAGAGAGAGAAGGAGAGAGGGAGAGGGAGAGAAGGGGGTGCACCAGACTTCTAGCGACTGCAAACCAACTCCAGACAATGCACCACTTTGTGTATCTGACTTTACATGGGTGCTGAGGAATCAAACCCTGGTCATTAGGCTATGCAGGCAAGCCCCTTAACCTCTGGGCCATCTCTCCAGCCCTTCCTGTTTTTTGAGACAGGGTCTCTCATTGGCTTGAAGCTCATCAATTAGGCTAGACTGGCTGGCCAGCAAGCTCCAGCCATCTGCCTGTGCAATTCCCAGCACAGGGATTACAAATTCACATTGCTATGCCTGGCTTTTTACTTGGATCCTGAGGAGTGAGTCACTCCTGCTTGTGAGTTAAGCTCTTCACTGACTGAACCATCTCTGCTTCTCATGAAATAGCCATTTCTTAATGTTGTGTGTAGATAGATGAATGATATATAAACACATAATTTATAGCCTGCATACATGTATGCACACAATATATTACTATTTTCAGAATAAAAATTTCATGACTACCATAAAAATTTGGAAATATAGAAAAGCATAAAGAAAATAATATGAACACAGAATTCTCTCACACAGAGATAACATCTGTAACATTTTGGTGTATTTTGTTTCATTTAAACCCACAGAATGATCTGCGTATACACATGTGACTATCATCCACCAGTCTTACATGTTTATTACATTTTAAATTTAATTTTGAATGGCTAACATATATTTGTGGTTCAAAAACCAGAAAGTAGAAAGTAGCTTTGGCCCTAACATTTTGTTTATGAACATGCTTCCAGCTATTAACATTTCATAAATGTGATTTTTATACAGCACGTACCGATGCACCTGCGTAATGTGTCCTCTGCACATGGGATGCAGAACTTCTCAGGCAGAAGGCAGAAGGCAGAAGGGTTAACTGGACTCAACTTGTGACAACTTAGCTGAGAACATCCTGTGTGTGCTTGTTTCCTCTGGCTGGAATATGGGATCTTCTTTTGAGACAAGAGGAAGTAGAAAAGGAGAGGGGACCTCCAGGGGATCTGCCTCCATCCCATCTGGAAATGTCCCTGTCTTTGTCACCAGCCCTGATGCTTCCTGGAATGGGGTTTCCTGGGGGTTTTGTGGCCTCAGGACCCTGGTAGTTCAAGGTACCCCTGTCATCACCCCATTAGCAGATACCCCAAGGGTTAGGAGTGGAGTGCCAGCTTCCACATCTTAAAGATAGGTCAATCGATCCACCAGTCATACCCAGAAAGTTCAAGAACAGTTAAATCCAGACCACGCAGAATTCCAAGACGCCCAAAGAAAGTCTGATAACCCCCGACACTGAAGAGCAAACCGAGCCCCAGGGAAGCCTGGGATCTCACTGAGCTGTGTGCTTAGCTGGTGGGTGGTGGTGACAGCTGTCAAGGGACTGAGGAGCCCTCCCTGACTGCAGGCCCTGCCTGCTCTTCTGTCACTTAGGGTCTATGACAAAGATGCCTTTTGTCCCTGCTCTCTGCCAGCCCAGACCTGGTGTAAGCATCTCTCTGTCTCCATCCTGCTTCCTCTCTGCCACTAGCTTTCTTCCATTCCTTGACACGTGACTCTATTCTGCTTTTCCCAGTGTGCCCCAGATTGTTCTCTCTCTCTCCCTCTCTTTCTTTCTCTTTTTCTCTCTCTTTCACACCCACCTTTGCTCTGTCTCTCCTGCTGTCTACTTCTCCCTGCATTTATCTGTCTCATCTCTCTGCTCTCTCTACTTGTTTCCTTTTCTATTATTTGTCTCTCTCTTCTCTCTTTACCACCCCACCCTCCCAGCTTGCATATTTTGCACATTCTTGTCCTGGAACCTCCTCTGCCTGTTTTGTCCTCCGCGCCAGCCACACATGATAAAACCCTGATCATTCTTCACCTTCAAGTTTCCACTCAAATGTCTCCCCCTCTGGGAAATCTTCCCTAACCTTTCCGAACAGAGGGACAAGCTGTCTCTTTGGGGCCCAGTGGGGCCCTGATCTAGGCCTGTTATGGCCCACATTTTATTTAATATTTAAGGAAGTTTGCATAATCTGCCTCCTGTGCTGGGTGGATATCAGGCCAATCTGAGTGTGGCAGATGACAGGCACCAGGACATGAGCTGGCGATTGCACGCGTTCGTGAAGACAGCCTCAGGCTTCTGTATTACAAGCTCTCTGGGAGCTGAGCTTTTGCCACACAAATGCACCACTGCTTAGAGGCAGGCTCTATGGTGGACAGGCCCTCGCTTTGAGACACTGAACAAATCCCTCTGAATCTCACTTTTCCTTTGCATAAAATGAGAGATGGCTGGAGAGATGGCTCAGCAGTTCAAGCACTTGCCTGCAAAGCCGAACGACCAGGGTTCAATTCCCCAGTGCCCACATAAAGCCTGATGCACAAAGTGGGGTATGCATCTGAAGTTCCTTTGCAGCAGCTGGAGGCCATGGCATGCCCATTCTCTCTGTCTGTCTCTCCTCTGTCTCTCTGCTTGCAAACAAATAAATCAAAACATTTTTTTAAAAGAGAGAGAAAAACATTTGACAGACACGTATCACTGAGGGAGTTTTGACCCTTCCTGCAATGTCTAGACTCCCATGAAGTTGTCTTACTTCCTTCACTTCAACCACTATGGCCATGTTTTCCAGGTGCCACAGGTAGGGCTAAACCTCCCAGCCTGCTTGACATTGGGAAAACGTATTTAAAACTAAGACTCCCCAGAAATCCAGAAGCTCCAAGTGGAACCCCCACTCCCCACAATTTGCATTTCAGCCAGAGTAGATGGTCCTTGCCACACTGCGTGTGCCTCAACCTCCCCTAAAGTCTCCCCCACTGAGGTTTCCTTAGCCTCTAAGACCCACATTGGTCCTCCAATCCACGCTGTCCCCTAGACATCCTGGGCACACATGTCCCCTATCCTGCCGCTCTGATGGTGACCTCGGCATGTGCAGGTTCACATAAAACTCAAGTCTTAACTCTCCCCTGAGATTGTACTCTTGGGGTGCATGCGCTGCTCCTCATAGACCTAACAGAGCCGAGCACAAGCTTGTCATCAGAACAGATGAGTCCGCGTTCAAATGGATGAGTGAGTTCATCGGGTGGGGCACAAAGAGGAAAAAGCCTTTAGCCAAACCCGTCTTACATCCACTGGCATCATTTCCTAAGGAGACGGGAAGGAGGAAAGGCCACAGCCTGATGGGTGATCACCTTGTTCCCACAGACTAGAAACATTTCTAGAAGTATTGGGGCTTTCCTCCAAGTATTACTTCTGTAATACTAATTTTTGAAATAAAACCTTTCGTTCCAATGATGGAGTGAAAAGCAGGCTTTAGATGACCTGTCAACAATGACCTGTCCTTTAAAAAATAGCTTTAATTCCTGAGCCCATGCACCCAGAAGCCACTTAATTTCTTCCCACACAGGAGACAATGGGTTTTCAAGCTAACTGCCGTGCTGTAAGTGATTTAAATTAATGATTGATTCTCTTAAAGACAGTGTGGGAATCTATCATTGCGTGATAAGCAGCCCAGAGTCCTCTATCTGCATATAGCTGTATAGGACGGCAATATCTGGCAGTGAATATGAAAAAAAAATCAATTTTCTCTAGTTTCTGGCCTATCTCCTGAGTCTGAGATATGTCTGGCTTGTTTTTCAAATATTGCTGCAAGTATTTCAACACCCTTTCCAGGGATGCCTACTTGTTGGAGTGTTGGTGTTAATCTTATTTTTTGCCCATGTATGTATGTGGTTATGTATGTGTGTTTGTATGTACATGTTCATGCATATATGAATGTGTGTTTGGATGCCAGAGAACAGCCTTGGATGTCATCCTCAGGAATTCCATCCAACTCCTTTTTT
>PVHP010027754.1:0-23626 GCA_004024765.1 Zapus hudsonius
AGCTGATGGCAGTTTGGGTTTTACAACCTCGATGAAGCTGTGTTGTTGGGGGCGGGCTTATGGGGTTATAAGCCAGCTTCCCCTTGCCAGTATTTGGCACACCTTCCTGCCGCTGTTTGCAGTGCTGTGGCAGAGGTGATGTCCAGCCCTCTGCTCATGCCATCGTTTTCCCTGCCAGGATGGAGTCTCCCCTCGAGTCTGTAAGCCAAATAAACCCATTCCTCTACAAGCCACTTTTGCTTGGGTTCTTTCTGTGCAGCAACTAGAAAGCTGACTACAACAGTGGGCAAACAATGAGTTGTTATCCCCAATTCCCCAATGCCCCCTCCCATTTTCCAATTTTTAAAATTGAGTTTCATCTGATTTGTTAAATACCATGACAGAAATGTATTTTTATTGTCTTGTGTTTTAGACAGAAGAGCAAAGACTCTTAAATTGAACACAAATTTGTTAATTTTTTTCTCTTATGACTCATGTATATTTGTATTTTAATTCAAGAAATCTTCGCCTTCCTAAAGATTTTGAGTCTTTTATGATATTTTGTGTAGACATTTTATAGTTTCACTTTTGCATTTAGGTCTATTGTCTATTTTTGTTAATTTTGTGAATGGTGTGTGCTGGTTAGTTTTCCCTCGATGTGACAAAATGCCTGAGACTGCAATTTCAAGGAGAAAAGATATATTTTGGTGCATGGTTTCAGTCTGTGGTTGTTTGATTCCATTACTTTGGGCCTGAGATGAATCCAAATATGTTATCAAACAGTATATGGTGGAGTGAGGATGTTCTCTTGGTGGCAGTCATGAAAGAGAGAGAGATAGAGTGAGAGCTAAAGAAAGAGAGAGAGAGAGAGAGAGAGAGAGAGAGAGAGAGAGAGAGAATGTCCTTCAAAGGTGTGTCCCAGGCATTGACATCCTAAAAAACCTCTCTGGAACCCACCTCTGAACATCGCAGCACTGGAAATGAAGTCTCCAATACATGAGTCATGTGTGTTGCTTCAAATTTCAGCCATAATATGGTGTGAGTGAAGGATGGAGATTAAGTTTGTTTGTAACAAATATCCAATTGTTTCCTTTGTTTATATTTTCTCCATCGAAATCTCTTAACAACTCATGTGCATTTACATATACAACTCCAGATTACTAACATTATCATATGTCTTTTGTATAAGCAACTTGGAAATGACAGATTTAGGCTGAGTGTCCTTTCTGAATCTAGGAACTTCCTCTGACTGCCAGGATGAGTCCTAAGAAAACTGTACGCTCTCAGTGAGAGTCCCCAGGCGTTTAGATTGGAAGAATTCTTTCTCTCCTTCATTTTGAATCCTTATGTCCAATACATCTTGTTCATACTGGCCACCATGGCAATTTCAAATTGACTCCTGGATTTGACTGGATTCATACTGATCTGTACCATGATTTGACAAGATAGTGCTAACTTTGTAGGACAAGAATACTTCAAAGTTCCTTACATCAGACCTGTAAGGGGTGAAGCTTTTCTATCTTTAATAACCTTTGAAAATAACTTACATGGTAACTATGGGTATTATAGACTCCACGAGCAAGAATACTGCCTGTTTTGAAATTCTGTTGGCAGAGAAAATGTTAAACTGACCCTCCCTGTCACAATTTTCCTCACTGTTTATATTTATTTTGCCTTCACTGAACTGTTCCATTGCTCTAAGCTGTGGCAGATTTTGTTTCTTGCAGGGCTCTGTCGGTCCATTTTTGATATGTCTCTAGTTCCTTCTTAGCACCCTGCCCTTGACTTCATAATGTTGAGAAGACACAGCTTGCAAATCGGTTTTTGGCAGAATAAAATGTCTTCATCGTTGAGGTCACGTTTCAGGCTTTTGTTCAGTTACAAGTTCTGTTTGGATTTATCCTCCGTGTGTCTACTTGAATATTCAAAAAGTCATCAGCTAGTCTAATTTGTTTTTTTTTTAGCCATGTAAAAGACTGATTTGCTTTGACAGGTGGATCAGAAACAGAATTGGAGCTATTTTATCTGGACCTAATTAAACAACCTTCATTACCGGCAGATATATGTTTGTGACTTAAAATTAGCATGATTGGAATTAAAACTCAAAATATAAGGCATTGAATTCAGATATGGCTGGTTTAAAAATAAATTCCATACATTTTAAATGCAGCTAGTCTGGATTTTAAATATTCTATAGTGACACATTCCATTTAGAGGGGTGTATGTTTGTGTATGTGTGTGTGTATGTGTGTGTGTGTGTTTACATGCACACCTTGCTATGTATGGTCTTCGTAGCAAAGATATGTTCCATGTTTTTCTGAATAGTTCAAGAGCACCTTTCTCAATTATGAGGCTTTAATAGAATATCTTTAAATCACATTTCCAAACACAGTGAGAAAACCATCCTACCCCCAAGTACTAAATGCAGCTTTGAGGATTTTGTCAAGCTTTGTTGCGTTTCAAAGGTTACCTTCTCTAATCAAATTATTTCTATTCATCAGTGTCCAGTTTCTGAGATTTTTGGTCATCGCCTTTTACTATATATACTAGTTGTATGTAATGTCCATACATAAAAAGATATTACACACAGAAAGAAAGAAAGAAAGAAAGAAAGAAAGAAAGAAAGAAAGAAAGAAAGAAAGAAAGAGATATGGGGATCAGTTTAAAATGCTCTATGATATGTAGCATTTAAAAATCCCTTCATATTTTTATGGTATTTTATTTCCTTTACCTTTTCAGAAACATTTTTAAGACTTTGGTTATGAATTTCCTATAAATGTCGCTACATGCAGAGTGCTGTATGTAGTTGTAGCTATAGCTGCATATATGCTGTACAGTGATACAAACTTAATTATCAAGAAATTATAAAAATATAAATATATACTTTTTGTCTTTCTTAGACTTTTCAAGGGTTATTATGTACTGAGATATATGAGCCAGATTTTACCTTATGAGGAAAAATAAAAGGTTGAATAAAACATATTGACATTTCTGTTCAACATTAAGGCAGCAGGAATTATGGTGGATTCCTTCTCCTAACAAACATTAATATGAGATTCCTGGTGTGATGAGAACCGGATATCAAGAATCTAATCCCTCCCCTTGCCTTTGTGCATCAGAAGCCTGCTCCAAATTATTAAAATTCCAGGTCTTTTGTGACACTTCATGAGGCATCCCTGCGATTTTAACCACTTTAAAATGCAAGCAAGAGCACGTTGTTTTTAATATTTATAGCCTGTTTGTGAACCTATCATTTTTTATGAAATATGAAATAAAGCATTTGTGTTTATCCATGTCTGCTTAAAAATTAGAATTTCCAGATGGTTTCTTCGTTTTTATATCTTTTGAGCAATCAGATCAACTGTTTCTGCATGCATTTGTCACCCTGGTTTGAATTTGCTTAGCTTTTCCTGACACCAATTCAGGGTCAAGTTCAGTCCCTGATCTCCTCATCACCTTTGTTTATTGCCTTCATGCAGAAGTGGTACTCACTGAATCCAGAGCCATGGAAGACATAGCTTTCTTTGTGTTCCATGCAGAGTTCCTTTTGTCCTGTATATATTTTGGGTTCTTCTTGGATCCCAACTTTGATACACCTAAACTCTACGTTGTTGGACTTTAACTTATGATCATTAAGATGAGCCAGTTTACCAAAGGATGAGATTTAAGTTCTTTATTTCCCTTCTTTATTCAATAGCAGTGACACCTTACACCAGGGTGTCTAGTGGTGACACCTCACACAAAGTATTATGATGGTTAAGTTTTGTTGTCAAATTGACCTTTTTAGTAAATTCTAAGCTGGTTTCTGAGGATCTTCATTGGAAGGCAATCCCTTTATAGGGGAAAGGATGTAAAGAAGTCTCAGAAAAGCAGAAACAAACTCTTCTTCCTGGGAGGGCAATGCAGGAAGGAAATTCCGGTGATTCACGGGAGTCAGCAAGTCTGGAAAGGGTTGCAAGATCCCCACAAGGCTATTTAAAAGGGGAGAAAATCTCCTCTGTTCCCCCCTGCCTGTTTTGTGTGTGTGGGTGTGTGTGTGTGTATGTGTGACAGTTTTCTCTCTTTGTTTGGACCTATGAATAGGGGCCAGCCTCTTTTTCACTATTATGGAACTTTCCCTGGATCTGTAGTTCCAATAAATCTCTTCCTCCCATAACTGTGCCTGGTTTGGAGATTCACTTATTGGCGGGTG
Source organism: Zapus hudsonius (assembly GCA_004024765.1). Taxonomy (NCBI): domain Eukaryota; kingdom Metazoa; phylum Chordata; class Mammalia; order Rodentia; family Dipodidae; genus Zapus; species Zapus hudsonius. Next base: position 4,172 of record PVHP010027754.1, read on the forward strand.
GTTGAGTACAACAGGTGTCTACCATTCTTCCTCTTTTTTATTTCTTCCAGTGCAGTGGCATAATGGAAGAATTGTTGCTCTTGTATGGGAGATCCTTTGGTTTTGGAATCTACTCCAGGGAACTAGTTGCATGGCTGAGAGTTAACTGCAATTACTTTAGTTTCATCACTCGACAATGTGGATTCTAATAGCATCTAGTCATAGACTCGTGAGGAGTAAAATAGGAAACACCTTTAACACACTCCCAATTGTACTTGACACATGGGAAATGTCTTCCAGATTCATCCATTCAACTAAATTTATAAGGTGCTTATAATGTGTCAAGCATTATGTTAGGGCTAGAAACGCACAAGTGAACAAGTCCTCCATCTTTAGTCTTCATTCTAGGGGTGAAAACAAATAAAAAGGAACAAATATGTGTACGTCAAGGGGTATGGAGATACATGAAACAGGGAAGGGAAGGAGAGGAGGAACCACGTTGGGTGAGAGTGCAATGTAAAATACTATCCCCAGGATTGTTCCTTAGAAAGATGACATTTGAGCAAAGACATGAAGATGGGAAGGATTAAGCCAGTGGCCGAGGGAAGAGGATGTACAAGAATGATCCTTGAGACAGCACACTCCCAGGGAACAGAGGGTGACGGTGATGAGAGTTGAGGGGCCACCTAAAGCCTGGGCCAGCTCTTACTACAAGTGTGACATTTAGTCTGAGCAAAAGGAAGGCCACTAAGGGGTTTTGAACAGAGAAGAGACACAACTTGACATATTTTGTAAAGAACACCTGGTGGTTAAGATGAGGGTTGTATTAGTCAGGGTTCTCTAGAGGAAACAGAGTTGATAGAAGGGATTATAATAAAAGGGAATTTATTGGATAGTTTACGACAGTCCAATAGTAGCAGTCTGTAGGCCCACAGGTAAGGAACCAGTAGCTGGTCAGTCCACGTGGCTGGATGTCTCAGCAGTCCCAATCCAGCCCAGAAGGCCTGATGGTTCCCTGGGGAGTGGCGGCTGACAGTCCATGATGTGAGGCAGAGGAAACTGGGTTCCAATGTCCAGGAAAGGTAGGAGAGCAGGATGCGAGTGCAAGTCACGAACAAGTGCCAGCAGCCAAGGGAGGAAGGAAGAGCATCTCCTTCCCTTTAAGCTTCCTTATATTAGTCTCCTTCTGGAAGGCCCACCCAGGATTACTATGGATTAGCTCAAATTGACAAATTTAACCATCATAAATCTTCTCCAAAATCCCAAAAGGAATTTGTCAATCCTTCCTGCAGGCAAGCTCAGAGACCCGCCCAAGATTATTATGGATTATTACATTGGTCAAGTTGACAAATAAATTTAACCATCACATGGGTAAATTATTAGACAAAAGATAGATGAGTTAAGAGCTGTAGAAATACACTGAGGAATGGAGGTGTTCTCTATCTCGGTGCAAGGGGTAGATATGGTGAGGTCCCCAGCCTGTGGATAGAGTCTTAAAGGGTTGGTGCTGGTATTTACCATTATCATAATTAGGCATGATAATCCAGTGTGTGTGTGTGTGTGTGTGTGTGTGTGTGTGTGTGTGTGTGCCTCCCTAATCGCCTCAGGAGGATTTAGATGTGATTCATGAGAGGCCTTTCCTCCTGTATACAGAATGACTTGGGTTGCACTGGGTCAAAAGACTAAAGACGTTGAGCCCTGCTTTTCTAAATCTCTTCATTTAGGAAGTTGCTTATGTAATGATTCTTTAAGTTGAAGCATTGCTTAGTTCTGGAACAGGCAAACAATGCCTTCACCCAGAAGCCAACCCATTGCCTGATTTTGTAAATAAAGTTTTGCTGGAAGACAGCCATGCCAATTCAGTAATGTCTGTATTTGTTTTCATGTTCTAACAACAGAGTTACTGTTATAGCCAGCCTTCTTGTTGCTGCACAGAAGGAACCCAACCAAAAGCGACTGGTGGAGGAATGGGTCTATTATAGTTTATGGACTTGAGGGGAAGTTCCCTGATGTCAGGGAAAATGATGGCATGAGTAGAGGGATAGACACAGCTCCTGGCCACCCCTCTTCTCATGCCATCATTTTTCTGGCCATGATGGAGCTTCCCTTTGAGTCCCTAAGCCAAAATAAACCCATTCCTCCCATCCACTTGCTTTTGGATGGGTTCTTTGCTGCAGCAATGAGAAAATTTACTATGCCAGTTTTTTTTTTTTTAGTTTTTAAAATATCCTTATTGTCAATAATTAGACATATGAGCAAATCTTGTTATTGTACCTCCATTCCTCTCCTGTCTGTCCCCATCCCACTGGGGGCCCTCCTCAGTGAGCATACTGGATCTGTCCATGGAATAGGGGGTTATGAATTGAACCAGTGATGGACAGTTTTTTTCCCTTAGTGTGTTGTTGCTGAGTGGGGCAATGTCTCTGGATATTCTCCCCCATCATGGCTCTTACATTCTTTCCACCCCTGCTTCAGCTCAGTTCCCTGAGTCATGGTGAGTGAGTTTTAGGTCTGCTTTATTGTTGAGATCTAAGGTGTCTCTGGATTTCTGCTTTGAATTGTGTTGGTTCTCATTGGTGTCTGTCTCCATTTATTCATGGGTTATCTGACTTGCTGTGGTGATAGGTCTCTTGTTTATCTCAACACTTTCTCATAGGTTTTATTTGGCCCCTACATCATAGGCCAGGAGTGGTTCATCTCCTGTCAGAATGTCAGCCATTACCCCATGTCTTGTTGGTGGAATTGGTTGTCCATGGCTCTCGCTGCCTTCTGAAAAATACAAATAGAATCTCCATCAGAGAATGAGATCAGTATAGGTTAAATGAGGTCAACATTGCTAATTTGTCAAGATTCTAATGGGTGTAGCCTCTCTGTAGCTCTCTGGTAATGGTAACTTCCCCTTGGAGCCCAGGTTCTTGGTCCCCTTAAGATTATGCCATGGATCCCAGTTCCAGGTAAGGGTTCCTTGTCACTGAGTGAATCTCTTAGCCAATTGTTTAGTCATTGATTACTCTCCTAGGTATAACACCACTACAGCCCCACTTTGGAAGTCCCCAATGAAAATATAAAAGAAAGATCACAGATGCAAGCCCAGGAGGAGTTGAAAACGTGCTCAGGACATCTCTTCATGAAATCTATAACCAGATCATTAACAGCAATGGAAACAAAAACTGATTAAGTGGAAATGTGAAGAATCAGCTTGCAAGGTTCACCATCAGGCTTAACATAATTGAAGAAAAACAGATGAACTTTGGTAGAACAGTAAATGAGCTAAAGGCAAACCAGCAATCAGAGGAGCTCAAGAATCTGCTGGCCAAACTAAGTGAAGGCATAATTAAATATAAGAATGATTACCAGTAAGCACTAAGTAAGTCACACTTTGAAATGAAAATACAGCTCAACAAAGAGATGGAGACAATGCAAAAAGCTGTATTAGAAAACCAAAAATCAAATTGAGATATTAAAAACATCTGAGAATCCCTCCCTACCAGAGTTAATAACCTGGAGGATAGAACCTCAGACACAGAAGACAATGCAGAGAAAATAGATCGGGATAACAGAAACTTGGCTAAGTTTTAAGAAGCATGTGAACAAATTATGAGGGAATTTTGAGACATCCTTAAGTGACCAAACCTCCAGATCATGGGTATTCCAGAGGGGGAAGAAATTCAGGCCAAAGGCATAAAGAACATATTGAAGAAAATTATTGAAGAAAATTTCCCCAATCTTGCAAAAGAGAGTCCCATTCAAAGCCCGGAAGCACACAGAACAGGCAGGACAAAAGAAGAAAACCCTTCAAGACACATCATACTGTAAGAGTTTTGGTACAGAGTGGGATCTGTCATGGCTGTTAGAACTCTGATTTGATGGCTTTTGGCCTTTTGAAACTGATCTGCAGGAGGGATGTGGAAGGATTTGAAACCTTGGCCTAAGAGATTCCTTGAAGTGCTGTAAATATAGCTTCATGAACCATTCTGGTCAGAGTTGAAAGACCTGAATGCAGTAAGGACTATGAACTGTGAGGTTTGGCTTAGTAGGGTGAGAAAGAACTTTGTCAGAACTGTGCCAGAAGCAGTTTGTGTAAGAGACTTGCTTCATTCTGCCTGCCTGTGTCCTGAGAACTTGTGCAGGGTTGCTTTGCGTAGAAATGGACTGGTGTGAGCAGATGGAGATGGCACAGAAAGGAAAAAAAAATATCTTTGGGCCAAAACTGTTGCCTATTCAGCTGCAATTGAGATTACAACCATTGAGATTGGGCCAGGTGATCTGCATTGGGACAGCAGGAATAATGCAGACTCATTGAAGGGGCCTGAATACTGAAGGTTTCCTGCTCTTCAAAGTCGGTTTTATTCCACCCTGGATTAACACGTTGGCAGCCCAACTGGTACTATGGAGTATAACATTGTAGGAAGAGAGGGTCATTGGATTTGCAAAATGGGTTTTGGGCACGAGCAATGTGAAGCAGGTGTGTTGGACTGCCTGCATGGAGACCCAATGGAGCCATGAGGATGAAGCATAGGTTGCAGTGGAGACCCCAATGCCAGGAGTGTGGGGTGGTTGCCAAGGAAAGCTGGAAGCCCTGGATGAAGTTTTTCTGGACTGTGAGTAGCTGAGCTGGAGGGGCAGAATTGAAACTCCAGGAGACTTGTTACTAGTTAGAATTATTGGACTTGGAGTTAAAAGTTTGATGTTGCCCTGCTTGTTGAAAATCTCCTATTGGTTCACTATGTTTTTACCAAGCTCAGTGCTATCTTACAGTGTGAATGTTTGGTACCATTATGGGGTTTCTTTTTTGTATTATGGCTCAGTTGAAAGAAAAAAATACATGGGGACTTACGGAGTTGAACTGAATGCATTGTATTTTGCATCATGTATGATTATTAGTTTGTGGGGCCAGGGGCGGACTGTCATGGTTTGATCCAGACAAATGTGTTCTGAATGCTCAATCCTCAGCTGATAGCAGTTTGGGTATTAGAACCTTGTTGGAGCTGAGTTGTTGGGGGTGGGTTTATTGGGGTTATAATCCAGCTTCCCCTTGCCAGTGTTTGGCACACCTTCCTGCCACTGTTTGCAGTGCTGTGGTGGAGGTTTTGTCCACCCCTCTGTTCATGCTTTCACTTTCCCTGCCATCATGGAGTCTCCCCTCTAATTCATAAGCCAAAATAAACTCATTCTTCCACAAGCCGCTTTGTTTGGGTTCTTTCTGCACAGCTACAAGAGAAAGCTGATTGCAACAGAAACCCAGGATGTTTACTATCCAGCCCACCACAGAAAACACCTCAGACGAAAACTTACATGGGACTCAAAATCATAAATACCGACTTATTGTTCAAGGCCTAGTTATGAAAGCACATGGCACTTAGCTCCTGAAGACATTGACGTGCTTTCTGGAGGAAGAGTCTGGGTTGGGGGATAGCTCTTTTGGAAGGTCTCATCTTCATACTTGTCCCACGAGTCAACAATTTCCTAATTGTGATGGTTCTAAACACTGTGTTTGCTAGGTTTTTTGAAGCTCACAGCCACCACTGGGGAGATAATATGGTTATTCTCATGTACTGATATGAAATTAGAGAGACAGAGGAGGTCATTGACCTACTCAGGTGCTCTGTTGTCATCAGCACAGCTAAGGATGTGCACCACAAGTAACCATCTTCAGAGCTCAGGTTCTTTGCCTCTGTGATTCTATCTAGAGCACTTCCACACACACTCTGTGTGTGTGTGGGGGGGGTGTGGGTGTGTGTTGGGAGGCTTCTCCATCAGCAAATACCCAATCTCCAGTATTGAGCCTGACCCTGTGCAGATTGCTCCATGTACCCACCGCTCTGTTAGCAACCACACAACGATGCCATTCAGCAGCTAATTGTGTTTGTTCCTTTTAAGTTGAGAGAATAACAGAAAGGCAGTCCCAGTTTTGCTGCCTGGTTTCTAAGTGTGAAGTTTCAAAGAATCGTGAAAAGTTAATTTTCATGTATTTGTGAATTGATCCAAGCTGAGAGATTCTTAACTCTAAAATGTTCAGTGTTGGTCTGATAAGAATGGATATTGTTTTCCTTTAAACAGGCTGCTTTAGGATATGATTTTGCCTCTCAGAAAGAAAATAGTGTATTTATGCCTCATTGTAATCCACTCATTGCTTTTAGGGCTCTGGGGTCCCAAGGGAATGTTAAAAATCCAAATGATATCCCTGAGTACAGGGTTTTGCATTTGAAACTGATTTGGACTATGTGTGAAAGAAGGATTTCTGAAAATCACCTGTTGGCAACATATTTAGAAAGGAACAGCTTAACTTCTTTTGGCTACACCTACAGTAATTTTGGATCCAAATGTTTCTCCCACTCCCTTCTCCTGGCCTGTTTGAGATGACAGTATGCACATAGGTGTGTTTACCCGCTAATTTTCCCCAGTTTTGGCTACCTGCCACTTTGAAGGTGCAGCTGCTGCAGCTCTGATGCAGGGCGAGAAGACACTGGGCTGGGTAACAAGGGTGTGCACTCCTGCATTAATATCAGAGCCTAGAGCTTGTCCAGTGGCTGAGTCCAGAGCCCTGGATGCAATTTCTTGTTTCCATTTTGTTAAAATTTGCCATTCTCTCCTGACGCAATAACCATTCCCAAGTCAGTGATCAACTTGAAAAGGTTCAAGAGATTCGAGTACTCTCATAGCTGAGAGGAAATTTCAGAAAACCTCATAAGAGTTTGTTTACAAGAATGTAGCCATTTTTCAATGTGGTGGTCGGGAGGGAAGTGTTGTGATCTGATGATTCCTCCCTTCCTTTCTCTTTCCCTCCTTCCCTTCCTCTGTTTCTTCATCTATCCCTCCTTGTCTCCTAATAAATTTTTTATGAATGCCTATTATGCCAGGTTCTGTGCTAGACCTCCAAAGATATCATTATAAACAAGACAAACTGAGGCCATAACCTTATGGAATTTACTGGAATACAACAAGGGTTAAATAAGTTATGTACATAACCATAAATTCTGTGTTGAAAAATTATAGAACATGACGAGTAAAAATAACAGGGACTTTAGTGTGAGAAACTGGGGAACCCCTAGCTGTGGGAAAGTGCCATGAATCCAACTCTGGTAAAAAACAAAAACAAGACAACAAACAACAAAAGTGACACAGGAGTTGGTCTGCCGAGAGGAAAGAGAAAAAAAGATGGGACGAGAATTTGAGGAAGGACTGAGAAAAGCACCATATATATATATATATATATATATATATATATATATATATATATATATATATATATATATACACCACGTGAGGGCAGAGGTAAGAGTTGAGTCTGGACAGTGAGCCAAGGGCCATAGCTTGCAGTGATTAACTGACTTTGTTGGTCTGAACTTTTCTGCTCAGAGCAAGGAGCTGCATTCGAAGGAGTTATGGATGTGTGTATGTGTGTTTAGAACTTCAATATTTGATGGATATTTCATATGGTTAAGAAGATGATAAGAAATTCCACACGAATCCATAGTAGTTCTCATGCAGTGCTCTCTCCCTAAGTGCCTAATACTATTTCATATGGCAAAACTGAACATTTTCTCTGTTTCTAAATTCTTCAAAACTTTTGTGGACCACCATTATAAATATTTGAGGCTGAGTTCACTGGGACTGGAATGAGTAGGTACTGTAAGTGACTCGGGCTTGGTTCACTGAGTTCTCCTATAGCTGAGTTATGGGAACCTTGGAGACTCAGAAAAGGATGACTCACACTCCTGAAGTTGTTAAGAGCTAGCTCTTTCTTTTTATTTTGTTGTTTTGTTTTACCCATGCATTGCAGATTTTACTACTGATGTCCTTTCAATAATAAGTAGCATTTTGACTTTCCTCAACAATGTAATTTGTCAGTGTTGGCAATTCAGTGCCATTTCCGATCATCTCTCTGCTTCTGCAGTACAGAAACTTGCTGCACAAGGACCAAATTTCTTAGAATATCTGCTGGCAGTATTCCATCTTAGAGTCTACTCATGAAAGACATTTGTGCACATGTTGAAAGGCCGTTCAGAATCAGAAAGTGCTATTGCTTCCTGACAACACTGGGAAGGTGCTTTTGCCATGGCAGGCGAGAGAGGTGAGGTTTGTCTAAATGCCCTTGGCTATTGTCCTATACTTCCCTAGGGGGCAGAGATGCTGATGATAGCTGAGCTCATCAGGAGCTGTTTCCTTAAATGTGTCCAGTTCCAGATTTTCTAAACACTCTCGGTGCTTCTGTAACCTTTTCTCCACCAGGCTTTCCAACAGATTTTAAGTCTTGCATTCCTTGTATTGAATTCATTTCTGTGTGAAATTTAAAGAGAGGTTTTTGCTTTTACCACTGAGTTCTGAATAATAGATAATATTATTCATCAGTTCATAGGAATAAAACTGAATTAAATGTGTTTGGTGAATCAACAACTAGTCTCCAAAAATAATATTTAACAAGAATGCATGATTTTATTAATATTTTTTTCAAAAGTTCTGCTGTGAGAGATGACCCCTGCACCACCCAGGCCCCATATAACTCTGATAGATATGTAAGAACTGTAAATGAAATACATCAAGCACTTTAATTTAATAGAAGAGCGCTATAGTTTAGGCTTTGAATTTCCTCCAAAGACCCATGTTTCAGAGCTTTGGTCTCTAGCTTGTGATGTTATTGAGAGACAGAAAAACCTTGAGGAAGTCAGCATGGTGGAAAGTAGTTAAAGCATCTGAGCAAGTCCTTGAAGGGGTCAGTGTAAGAGTGGACTTTCTTTCAGTTTCCAGACACCCTGAGGAAAGTGTCCTTTATATCAAGTCCAAAAACATTGTAACCAGTGGACCGAGAGTATGGATTGAAACCTCCGAAACTGTCAACCAAAATAATCTTTACCTCCTTTTCAGTAGACTCTCGGAGGCTTTTGTTATAGCAATGAAAAGCTCACTAACATATAACATATCCCACCCCAGAGTTCTTCTGCCCAGTCTTGGTTTGGGCTGGAATCTCTTTATTGATTCTGGAGCATGTGGGGTTCTGATGACTCTCAGGTCTCTGCTCCTCTGTGGGACTTGGGTGACAGGTGCAGGTGGCCATGCTCAGCTATTTTTGTGGGATCTGGAGATTTGAACTCTTGTGGTCTCAGGTCCCCTCAGGCCTTCATGCCTGTGCAAGAAGTGCACTTAACCTCAGGGTCATCTCTCCAATCTATTGCTCTCCTTTTAACCTTGTATAGATTCGTGAAGATCCGACTCAAAGATCCTCTTGCCTCCACTTGTATATTTTCTCTCCAACAACATCAACTAATACTCAATTATTTGTAAGCCTAATGAAAATGATTTTGTTTTCTAGGTATTTGCTATGTTTCCTACCTTCACTGAAAAAAAAAAAGTAGCAAAACCTTTCTTGTTTTTTCCTTGACAAAAACAACACAAAACAAAACAATTTTTCAAATGAATCTAATGCTTTATAAAGTAGCCTAGGGAAAACTTTTGACTTTACTCTTGTCTTGCAAAAGGAGGAAAATGACTAAAGAAATTTTCTTATGTTTCAAAATCTGATGTTTTGAATATATACTGCTTTCAAGCTATAAAAAAATGAAACTCCTGCTGAAGCCTTTGGGCATATGTACAGTTATAAATATAACATTAAAACCTAAGTATGAATCATAATTTAATTGTGCTTTACAACATTGGGAAGGAGAGAGTGTGCACCACATATGTTTGTGCAGTAGTAGATCCCAGTGTGTGCAGGGGGCTGGGGGGTCAGACATGATACAGTAGAGAAGGTGAAGTGAGGAGTTTCATGCCATTAAATGGAATGCCATTAAGAATGGTAGTGTATGGGCTGGGCGGTGACTCAGACGTTAATGGCTCTTGGTTGGAAAGTCTATGGGTCTCAACTTAGTAGCCACGTAAGGCCAGATGCACCAAGTGGTACACACATTTGCAAATTTTTTTGCAGTGGCAAGAGGCTCAGGTGCCCCCTTCTGTTTGTAAGTAAATAAAATATTTTTATAAAGAATGGTAGTGTGGGGTTCTGGAATTCCATCTGGCTCAACAGCCATCCCACCTCCCAAACCAATCAGTCATTGAATAACCCCAGGAGGTGTTTATAGATTTGAGTGCTGATAGGTGGGCATTGAACAAAGGGTATGCTTGGGGGAGGGAGAGGGGGGCACCGCCCCTCCCGTTAAAGTCTCAATGTCAGTGAGACTAAATTCTGTGTGCTTATCTTGCTGGATGCATGTAGAACCATGAACACGTTGTTCAGTGTATGTGGATTTCAGGTAGCACATACATTTATAGGAATACAAACATGTCATTTTAATGTTCGTCACGAGATCATTGTGCGTGTGCTTTTCTTCCAGACATCCACACAGCAAGTTACACAACAGACACCAGGTAAGGTTATGGTTTGAAGGCAGTGTTCTCTCATCCCCAAAGTTGACACTCTGCCATTTCTGGTTTCCCATCACTTCCCCATGTTACCATTGAGAACAGCCCTGCTAGACAGCATGGTGGCTGTCCTTTACATTGAAGTTAGGATCTGTTTCACTCTTCCAATACCAGGTAGTTATTATGAGCCATACTTTCCAGTCAAGAAAACTGAAGCACAGGGAGGTGAAACAACTCTTACTTAGAACCTGAGTCCCAAAAAGTGATGCATTTACATACCGAGCCCAATCATTGTCTCTGCGGTACACATGGATTTTAATGGGATATTCTTCAATATTTCAGTTTTGAAACTAAACCTGGGTTAAGGCTACTATTCATCTTGGATTCCCAGCCTATTTTAGAATGCTTCATTGTAGTATAGATACTATTTGAAAAATAATCAGGGAGTGAATGAGAAAAATTATATTTTATAATATTAAAATTAAAAAATAATAGAATGACAGTGATTTCACTGATCTATTCATATGTCTATACCTGCACATGTATATCTATATCATATATTCACTTGTGTTTTTAATTCATTTGCATGTGTATATATGCATATACATAAAATGTATATATCAGAAAAAATGTGTATATATATCAGCAATAAATAAGTATATTGAGATATAGATAATGTAGTTTTATTTCATTCTTTTTTGTACAGAGTGGTTTTCTTTGTTTCATTCTTTTCTTGGGCTATATTATCATTTATATTCATTTTCTATATATAATAAAAATTATAAACTTGTCATAATTAAAATATATTGGTATTATACATAATCTTTTCTGTTGGAATTATTCTGATTTTCAGAAAATTTGCAGAGAATATAGCATGTTCTGTATTCTCCTCACTGAGCTTTCCATGATATCCACAACCTACATTGCCATGGTATTTTCGTCAGAGGTAAGAAACCAGGAGTGGTACCTTATTAATATTTAAACTCCAGACTTTATTCACTTTTCAGTTTTTTCATCACTATCCTGATCACTTTGAAAGCCCCACATTACATGGAAATATCACATCTCTCCCAAGTGATACTCAGCCATTATTTTCAGTACTTTGAAAGTTTTGAAAAGTACTAGTCAATTATTTTATAGAATGCCCCTCATTTTGGGGTTGTCTCACTTTTTTTCTCCTAATGATTGTGGAGTTTGGACATTTTGGAGAAAGACCCCTTCTTTTCATCCCTTCAGGGGGGTTACGTCAGCAACGTTACCTATCACATAGTATTAATCTTCATCTCCCAGTCTAACTAGGCTACTTTAGCCTAATCCCATGGATGTATTTTTCTACTATAAGCCTGTGAGCCCATTTCTTCTTTTCGGTGTTGTTTATTGTTGTGTGTGGTGTCTTGCTCCCCATGCTCGCTTGGGGAAGGGGTGCTCACTTACCGGGACCAGAGCAGCATGTTGGCTGTTCTGCTCCCTCGCACTTCTGCTGGTCTTGTTCTGAGACAGAGACTCGTTACTGATTCCAGAGCTCCAGCAGTTCTCAGGCATCTGGTGCCCTGTAGGCCAGAGTTTCAGGTGTACACCCAACTCTTTACTGGGATCTGGAGATTTGAACTCTCCCATCTCAGGCCCCATCAGACCCTCATGCTTGTGCAGGAAGCACACTTACTGCTTAACCATCTCTCCATCCTTGTCCATCTTTTCTTCCCACCTCTCTACCATAAATTCTGTTATTTGGAAGCAAGTCATTGAATCCTGTCCATGTTCAAGGGAAGGAATGATGTTAATAAGGTGCAATGAGCTATCGCTTGGAAGGGAGACTATCTCCATAAATTATTTGAAATTATTCTATGAGGAATACATTTATCTCATATTTAATTTTTCTCCATCTATTTATAGCACTGAGGACTCTTAAATATTTATCTTACAGTTTAGATTAGGATCTACTATTTCTTTTATTCAGAGTTGCTCAAATTATTGAGTTATTTTTTAAAAGCTCTTCATTTTAGCATCTCTCGCCTATGAAAATGTGCTCTGCTATATTAGCCTTATACCATCAATGTCCTCCGGCCAAGCACTTGGTGTGAAGATAAGAAAGAATCCTATTTCTTCCTCATGGTAGAGTTAGCCACAGGCTTTCTTCTGTATGTTCAGTATCTCACCATATTTGATGTCATCTCTCTTCCAACAAAACCACAGATGGTAGACTCAGAGCCATGATTCCTGGGTTCCTACATCTGGTTCTATAAAGCAGAAATGTATGGGAAGTTATAAAGGCTAAGGAAGGCTCTGACATCCTGTCAGCCTGCAGGAGGAAGAGGGAAAATAGATTCCCATGGGATTCCATTAGCTGCTCCTTTGACTTCTTGAATTTTAGTAGCAGTTGGAGGCTCAGGACAGGTGATGAAGTTAGTTGGAAAGTAAATGAAGACAGAGGTTTAACAGGAAAGATTAGTGGACTCTCTACCTCTGGGCACTAAACGTCCACTTTGGTCCTCACTAATCAGTTTTTTACGTGTCTCATGCCATTTACTTTACTTAGGATGAATTCCTAGAGCTTAAATCACTGTTTTGTGCCCGTTGGATTTTTTTTTCCACTGCCCTCCTTTTAACCCATTTCATTTTTTCTAAGTGTATATGCGCAGAGGCCTGGTCAAGGGGGAAATTATGTTGATTAGGAAGCATGGTCCAATTAAAGTAGACATGATGGGGAAATTGCTTTCGAGTCCAAATATATAACTCCGGGATAGAGAGGCCTCTTCAACACCTGCATCAAGAGTGTACAAATTTCATAGCTTGTAGCTCAGGGCATAGAGAATGGGTGACTGATAAATTTGCATATGAAAATGATTGGAAACAGCTAAACAATAATGTATTTCTTAGTGGGGAGGGAAATGGCATGGTTTTTCTATAGCCCTGTTATATTTAGAAAACACACAGTGTTTCTTTAGAGTAGTGTTAGAAACAGCAGGGAAAGGGAGGGAGGTATAAGCTTACACTCGTCTCTTCTTACTTTCTCACACCCCTCCACTCCTGCTCACAGCTTAACATTGCTCCTACTCTCAAATTTTAAAAAAAAATTATTTACTTATTTGTGTGTGTGTGTGTGTGTGTGTGTAGTGGTGGAATGCTCCAGCGTCTCATGTTATTGCAAGTGAATGTCATTCATTTATACCACATGTATGTCCAGCTTTTTGTGGGTGTCTGGGAAATTGAACCCCATGCTGAGAGGCTTTGCAAGCAAACAACTTTAACTACTGAGCCATATTCCTAGCCCCTGCCCTCAAGAATTCACAGATCGGCATCTAAAATGACTTTAGTTTTAGGATGGAGGAGAACAGAAGAGACCAGGGCACAATGAAGAGAAAGTGCTCACGAGAAGCGGCTTCTGAAATGCTTCTCCTACTTTCTCTGTCTGGCTCTGAAAGCATTTCATAGCGGAAGACAGATTATGTAATGTCCTCACTCATGGCTAATTTTTTGGCATAGGGAGATTGTACAGGTATTTCGATTTTAGCTAGGCTTTAGTTAATAATCAATAGTCCTGTTGTCTAATGAAGTGACGGCCTTGACACCTGGCCTTTGTGCATTGTTGAAATAACATTGATCGCCATCATTATCATATGCCCTTGATATACTGAATAAGGACATGGATATCAATCTTCAAGCAAAGCACCATTTGATAAATCTTGTAGAAGTAACCAGAATTGTCCAAACAGGTAGAGGCATCTGACAACCCTCAGACAGAAGAGCACAAGACATAGATAATTTATAATTTACCTCCAAGTCCAGATTAAAGAAAAAAAATCAAATGTAGCATTTAGTAGGATAGAGGAAAATGAACGTTTTCTTTTGAGTTTCCTTTCCTGCACTATGCTTGAAATTTGATGCTAACTTTCAATGGCTTAATGCTAGGAAGGGTGGGATTTTTATGGAGGAAACATGAAGAGGAGAAAGCCTCACACCCAACAGGGCTAAACTATGGGAAGATTTGTTTCCAACAACTAATCTTCATCATAGCCCTCGGTTGCAAAGTTTTTCACTTAATTTGACATTTTAATAAATTCAAAATCTCATTTATATTGAATCCAGAAATGGTATCACTTACCCCCAATCTCAGCATTTGAGGGCCTGACCAGGAAGATGAAGAATTTGAGGCCAGCCTGAGATGCATAGCAAGCTTGAGTTAGGAATGGACTACATTGTACGTGCCTGCCTAATTTTTAAAAAATAGAAAAATTAGGGTCTTATTGAGAAATGATAAATATTCATATGATTATTTTGATTGTTAGAATGGGTTAAATCGTTTTTTATTGCCAGGTAACAAATAATGCATAATTAAGAATGCTGAATCAAAAATTCAAGGTGAAACTAGTTCCTTATTTTAATAACATTTCTTTTCTAAAATAATACTATGGCTCATTGACTCATCTAAGCATCTTCAATACAAATATCAAAAGAAAATTTTTTTCAGAGTAATAGGCCCAACCCTAATGATTTTCCACTCTGGAATAGTTATTGGAAGCTGTGCAAAGCTTCTGAGAACTGAGGTGGGAATAATTCACAGCAATTATATTTTATGCTGCAAAGTATCTCTGCATTGTCAATAGAATTCCAGAATGGGTCACCATGAAGGAGTCCAGCAACTCTTGAAACGCAGTGAATTCTGGAATGGAGAGACCCATTTAAAGGAGAAAGGCCTGCTTTAAACAGGAAGGGACAAATAGAACACCAGGGTACTTTATTGTTGCCATTTGAAGGATGTAAGAGTGGCCCCCTATATCTATTTTATTTAACTCTTTTTAATTTTACTTAAGTATATTCATTTTAATCACTTTATCAATGTACAGATGCAATTCCATTTAAAAAATAAACACCCACTATGATTTTAAGATAGAAGATGTCTTGTCTTTTGAAGACAAGTAGAAGTCATGAAATGCCAAGGCATCACACATCCTTCATGTGAATTCTGACTCTGTGGACTGTCACTGTGTGTGTAGCAAGCCTTTGATGGGTCTTGTATTTAAAGATGTATTTTAAAGATGTGTATTACGTGTGTGCTAAGCAGTATGAACGTGTGTGCATGTGCTCATGTATATGTCCATTCTGTGCAAAGGTGTGTCAGTAATATGCCCCAATCAGGCCCAAAATTGTGTCTTCCTGTAAACTGAAGGCAAAATAGAAGCTTTTAGAAAATAAATTTAAATGACATCTATTTTATATTCACGATATCTGCAGCTTCTTATTGTGTCTGATAGTAATTTAAATTGGACTCAAGCAATCCAAGTCTAAAATGATTCTTTTTTCCCTCTAACACTTCCTTCTGAAAGATTATTTATGTAAAGTTCTTTACAAGATCTGTTTGGATGTCCCACTTCACAGCGAAAGGATCCACCAGCTCTTTCTCTGCAAATAGTAGGGGAGGCGGGGGACCTGCGTAGATCAACGTGTGTAGGTTCAGCTGTCTGCAGCCTTGGGCAGTGTACATGCTTCATTGAAGACATGCAAGAAGAAAGCAATTGATATTTGGGCTTAAATAGTTAAGGGTTGGACACACACATGCTAATATCTGAAGCCATTTTTAATAAATGATTTCTCCCCTGGAACAAAGAATTTCTGCCTATGCACCCTTTTTATTCCCTCATC
This sequence comes from Zapus hudsonius, assembly GCA_004024765.1. Lineage (NCBI taxonomy): Eukaryota > Metazoa > Chordata > Mammalia > Rodentia > Dipodidae > Zapus > Zapus hudsonius. The sequence continues at coordinate 20,147 of PVHP010027754.1, forward strand.
TGCCAAAAAGGTAAATATTTCTTACAAATATATTATTTACTAAGCAGGGAGCTTTTGGAGAGGTGGTGGGGCAGTGGGGGATCACAGATAAATGTGGTGGAAGGGATAGCTTTATGACCACTCCAGAGTCAACTGTCATTCCTGCCGTACTTCCTGTCAGTCTGACTAAACTCTGTCATCCCTCAACCCGGTTTAAATTAACAGGTAATTTGTAAATGTCACTTCAGGTTAGGCCGCTCATTTTGTTTCTACTCTACCAATGCAAAGTCTAGGACTAATTTTTCTTGTCTTCTTTTAATAGGATTTTCATTTATAAATAGAATTATGTTCTGAAAATAAATTACAGTAAGTGATGCACAGAATGGATGGGATCAGAATGCTCACGGAATTTCAAGCACCTACATCAGAGGAGATTAATAAAACCACTTCAAAGGCTAAATTCTATTTAAGCAGAAGACAGCTTTTGGTTAATATTTAATCTGAGTAACTGAGATCTTGGTGGAAAAAAATATAATTTTTTAATATCTAAATTAATTTTCAAAACAAAAACCCATTAATTTTGTTGGGCGAGTTTGTGCGGTGAGGAAGTTGGAGTAATATATTTGTAGAGGGAAAAGTTAATCAATTAATTTTGCGGTGAAAATAATAGCTTTAAATATTGTATTTGTTCTAAATGAATTCTTCTTCTCTGACCAGGTGCAGCACTTAGGGACTCTTCTAAATATTTCCATCTCAGAAGGCAAAGGAGAAGGTTTTGGGAAGAGCCTTTTCTCCCACTCTCTAGAGAGTAGGTGTTGCGGTCAGCTTTCTTAGTTGCTGTGCAGAAAGAACCCAAGCAAAAGCGGCTTATGGAGGAATGGGTTTATTTGGCTTACGGACTCAAGGGGAGACTCCATCTTGGCAGGGAAAACAATGGCTTGAGCAGAGGGGTGGACATCAACTCGCACAGCACTTCAAACAGTGGCAGAAAGGTGTGCCAAACACTGGCAAGAGGAAACTGGTTTATAACCCCATAAGCCCGCCCCCAATAACACAGCTTCATCGAGGTTGTAAAACCCAAACTGCCATCAACTGAGGATTGATCTATCAGAACACATTCATTTGTTTGTGGGGGACACCTGGATCAAACCATGACAGTAGGTATGTCCGTCATCTGGTCCTTATGAAAAGGCCTTCATCTGGAATCTGGAAACTTCTCCACACCTAAGACTGGAAGGTCTTCTTTTTAGCAGGTGATATTTATCAGAAAATATGTGGCCATGACCTACAGTAGAAAGCCCAGGGAGAGAAAAAAAAATGAAAGAGAAACAATTCTATGTTTCTTTGTTGCCTTAAAGAATTGCTCATGGAATACACTTTAGGTGGGGCTCTGTTTCATGTGTAAGAACTGTTACTTCCTTGTACCCAGATTTTTCTCTCATTATTTTTAGAGCTCTTTTATACTTATAACCTTACCCTGTTTTGAGAAGAAATATGATGTAGACTATTAGCTAGGGAAGGTGTGTATTAAATTTTTGGGTCTTTTGTAAACTTGTGACAAGATGTTATTGAGACAATAACCAATTGATGTCAATTGATACAGAAAATGGAGGATTGCTTCTTTCTTACATACACATGTATATTCAGTTCTCAGTTGAAAAACAATTCTCTTTAGATTCAGAGGCATTATTAGAGGCTCTAAGTAACCCAAACACCTTCAAAAGTCTTGACAATCTTTTTAAAATAATAAATTATCTATAGGTTTTTACTGAAGCTATAAAACAACTAGATTTCCAAAGGGGAAAAAAATGTTGATCTGGTGAGACTTGATTCCAGATTTGCTACTTCTGTTTCCCACACAAGCTGATGGCAAACCGATCATTTTCCTCTCTGGTATCTTAGAGTGAGAGGTGGTACAGGAGAGATGTGTCATTACAATGCAAGCTTCATGAAATTGCCTTTAAAAGCTTTGCAAAACATGAAGCATATGTTTAAGAACAATATTAACTAGGTCTCAGGCAATTTGCTTGTTTTTTTTTTAAAACATGCAATAATTTAAAAAAAAAATAGTCCTGTTTCTTATTTGCACAGCCCAGGACTTTGAAATTTCTCATGGCGGAAAACGGTCCTTCATGCACATAACCTATGAATTATCCCTGAAATGAAATGTTTAATTACAGTTGACATTTCTGAACCCATTGCAGGTGGCGCCCATCTGAAGAGTGACTTTGTTTACTACACTCCAAGGCTCCAGACCTGGTGTCAGAGATTATAAACCAATTTCCATCTCTGCTTTAATGCTGGTTTAATATCAGAAGAAGAACTTTACTGTGTAAATATTAAACATTTTGTTTAAATATTAAGTACCAAAGGTCTTTTCCTTTTGATTATTAAAACAGGAAGAGCCCCAACTTTGAAAGAGGTGCCTTGTTGTATTAAGAAAACGACTGGCTCTTTACCTTCGGGTTAATTATCACTGACCACAGATACTGGCGAAGGCAAAATGTCACTTGTCTGCTTGGTCTATGAACTGCAATAGCTGACCAAATGTTGGCATCACTAATAATGAGCTGAGAAATAACTGTAAGCCCATATATATGTGTATATATATATGTATGCAACACACACACACATATATATATGTATGTGTATATATATATATATATATATATATTTGTGGGGGGGGTTGAGGGGTATGTTTGTGAAAGTCAGAGGACAACCTTGAGGTGTCTGTCTGTGCTCCACCTTCCTTGAGACAGGATCTCTTGCCATCGCAAACGAACTTCCAGACTGCAAAACACCATCAGGTTATTTGGACTATGAGTTTCCTATTCTCCTGCCGCAGCCTCACATTGTTGTAGGCACCTTGTGATCACAGATGTATGCACCACTTTGTTCACAGCTTTATGTGGGTGCCGGGGAATTAAACCCAGGCTGATATGCTTCACAAGCAAGTGACTTTAGCTGCTGATCTCTCTCCCCAGTCTGACAGATGTAGTTTCTTTTTGTTTTCATTTTTTTATTTTTGAAATGATTTTATAAAAATTGACCCAAAAATAAAAAAATAAAGTGCTGTTTCCTTGCTGGGTGTATATATAGTAGCATGTATGATCAAGGATTTGATCACCTTAAGTGGACCGGGCATAAAGGCTGGGAAAGGTTGTGCTTTAGTCAGTTTCACGTTGCTGGGATGAACATCCAAACCAGGCACAGTTTAGAGGAGGAAAGGATTTATTTCAATTTACAGGTCCAAGGGCAAGTTCCATTAATGGTGGAATAAGCTGCTTACTTCCTGAGGAGGGAAGGAGGATGGGGGTTCTGGAAATGCTTAATTTGATTACTACTGGTAGATTTTATTTTAATTATGTTGTTGCTGTTTTGCTTCCCATGAAAGGTATAGGAAATGTTGCACCTCGGGAAGAGAGTCGAGGATCTAGAATGCAGGCGGGCATCGTTTTCTGGTTCAGATCACTGACACTGTGTATGACTTGCAACTTTCTA